>JACEGR010002250.1:0-135171 GCA_014170235.1 Listronotus bonariensis | reverse complement strand
ACTAATGTATGGTTGAATAGGATGCCGATTTCTGATATTTCAGATTTTATGTGGCACATCCGGTTTAACCAAAGGTGCTCTTAACTTTGCTATTTTAAATAGAACACCTTATATATTTTTTCAACAATTAATTCTACAGACAATATTAATAAAAATACATGTACCACATGTTATACCTATCCTAATTAGTTTTTGGGAAAATGTTGTTTTAATATGTCATGATGATAAAAAAGGGCCAATGCGATTTTGTACACATATTTAATGAACCGTATATTCCGTACACATATTTAATGAACTGTATATTCTATCACCATAAAAATACAATTTCCGATTTTACCGGAAGTACTACAGAAATTGACTTTTGGCAGTGAAGAACGTCAATAATTCAAATGGAAACCACTACCTTAACTCTTAAAATTAAACTTAACAATTATTTTTCACGTAGAATGTAATAAAACACAAATTTTACTTTGTTATTTTGTCACATATTTTATATTGCTTTTTGCGTTACTGCAGTTTCGACATACTATGTCATTTTCAAACGACTTTTTAAAAGTGAATGAATTACAAAAAGTGCATAAATTTATACCTTATAACGTAAATATAACATCTGGTTTATCCTTTACAATTGTTAGGGCCTATCTCTATTGTTACAAGTATACTGCTATAATAAACTTTTACAGTTCGTCGAAAATATTAAATAATTGGGAATTTTTATGTCTGTTTGCAGATTAAGAAGATTTACATTACTATTTTTATTGTGTTTATAGATTTCTATGTTCTCTAATATATCTAATTTTTTACTTTTTTGTTCTAAGTGTAAAATTTTTATACTATCTATATTAGGGAAAGAATGACCAGAGTCTAGAAAATGGTTTGAAAAATTTGAATTTCTTTTGCCTAATCTAAATGATGCGTAGTGTTCTTTAAATCTTTTTTCGAAGCTTCGGCCTGTTTGTCCTATGTAGCAACTATTGCACTCTGAACATTCTAGCTTATAAACTCCAGATTTTTTATGTTTATTAATCTTGTCTTTTACGTTAAAAAGGTGGTTGGATAATTTTTGCGATGGTTTAAATGCTATTTTCATATTATTTTTACTTAAAATATTTGCTATTTTGTCAGATATAGGTCCAAAATATGTAAGGGTTGTGTATTTTTGTCTGAGTTGGATGCTTTTATTTTTGGGTATATTTTACTTATGGTATTTAATTTCTGTTTTTTGTTAATTAGGTTATTAATGTGTTTAATTTTGTAGCCGTTATTTATGGCAATCGATCTGATGGTATTTAGTTCTTTGTTTAATTTGTCTTGTTCTAGTGGGATGGCAAAGGCTCGGTGAACCATAGATCTATATGCTGAAAATTTGTGGCTATTTGGGTGATTAGAGTTACTAGGAATGGTTGTATCTGAAAATGTGGGTTTTCTATAAATATCAAATTTCAATTTATTATCAAATTTTGTTATGCTTATATCTAAGAGTTACAACTTACAATAAACCACCTAAATTCCATACATCCACAAATAAAATTTACAGTAGAAAAAGAAGAAAATAACTGTATTAATTTCTTAGATATAAGCATAACAAAATTTGATAATAAATTGAAATTTGATATTTATAGAAAACCCACATTTTCAGATACAACCATTCCTAGTAACTCTAATCACCCAAATAGCCACAAATTTTCAGCATATAGATCTATGGTTCACCGAGCCTTTGCCATCCCACTAGAACAAGACAAATTAAACAAAGAACTAAATACCATCAGATCGATTGCCATAAATAACGGCTACAAAATTAAACACATTAATAACCTAATTAACAAAAAACAGAAATTAAATACCATAAGTAAAATATACCCAAAAATAAAAGCATCCAACTCAGACAAAAATACACAACCCTTACATATTTTGGACCTATATCTGACAAAATAGCAAATATTTTAAGTAAAAATAATATGAAAATAGCATTTAAACCATCGCAAAAATTATCCAACCACCTTTTTAACGTAAAAGACAAGATTAATAAACATAAAAAATCTGGAGTTTATAAGCTAGAATGTTCAGAGTGCAATAGTTGCTACATAGGACAAACAGGCCGAAGCTTCGAAAAAAGATTTAAAGAACACTACGCATCATTTAGATTAGGCAAAAGAAATTCAAATTTTTCAAACCATTTTCTAGACTCTGGTCATTCTTTCCCTAATATAGATAGTATAAAAATTTTACACTTAGAACAAAAAAGTAAAAAATTAGATATATTAGAGAACATAGAAATCTATAAACACAATAAAAATAGTAATGTTAATCTTCTTAATCTGCAAACAGACATAAAAATTCCCAATTATTTAATATTTTCGACGAACTGTAAAAGTTTATTATAGCAGTATACTTGTAACAATAGAGATAGGCCCTAACAATTGTAAAGGATAAACCAGATGTTATATTTACGTTATAAGGTATAAATTTATGCACTTTTTTGTAATTCATTCACTTTTAAAAAGTCGTTTGAAAATGACATAGTATGTCGAAACTGCAGTAACGCAAAAAGCAATATAAAATATGTGACAAAATAACAAAGTAAAATTTGTGTTTTATTACATTCTACGTAAAAATGTATTGTCACAAAGTAACGGACTACTCAATAGATTCTTTAATTATTTTTCAATCTTCTTTGTTTAATATATCCTAACTTTAAACCGAACAGTTTTTAGGCTATTAATACAAAAACGTTATAAAATATATATTTCTTTGCCATTTTCAAGGTAGTATAGTATTTTACTATTAACCTCTTAAAAAACTATTAGGTTTACAGGTAGAATATAATTAACTAAAAAAAAATTAGTACCAAGTTTAAATCTAAGGCTTCAGGTAGTGGTTTCCATTTGAATTATTGAAGTTCTTTATTGCCGAAAGTAGCTGTGGGACTTTCGGTAAAACTGGAAATTGTATTTTTACGGTAATATAAAGTTTATTAAATATGTGTAAAAGAATCGCATTAGTCCTTTTCTACTATCATTTGTTTTCTAACAAATTAATTAAAATGTCGGGTAGCATGACATTTTTAATGGCCATTTTCTTAAAAACTAATTAAAATAGGTAAAGCATGTGGCGCATGTATTTGCTTAGAATTGCCTGTAAAATTGATTTTTAATAAATATATGTTATGTTTTATTTTAAATTGCAAAGTTGAGAGCACTTTTGGTTAAGCCACATTGTTGTGCCACATAATACCTGAAATATTAGAAATCTGCATTCTATCCAACCTTACATCCGACCACAATTTGAAAATCGTGTAACACTTCTCAAGAAAATGACAGGTTTACTAGTAATTTCATGTACACCCGGTATGGAAAAAAACCTAAGTAACTTTTTTTAATATCATTAATTTTAACACATCAAGATAGTCTGACAAAAGATAAGACGTAAATCAATGTCAGTGTCATAAAATCCAAATAAAGAAATTACCTTTAATTATATGTAAAAGCATGCATTTTAAAAATTTATTTTAGTTACCTTAAAAGTCACTGTTATTTTTAATAAGGTTTTTAAATTGCGTAAAAATACCTCATCACTAAAAAAAAAACTAATTAAATATACATTTTTAAATAATAATACGTAGAACTTACAGTCCCGAAAAGATTAAATTAATTTTCAGCTTTAGTTAAATGGCAATTCGATTTTTATCTTTTTCTAAAAAGGTATGAATTATTTAGGAAGAAAAAAAAACCGCCTAGCATTTTGTAATTAGGTTAAAGTTTTACAAATCGGGATCCCTACTCGGCATTTGAAACTTCAGACACTTTCATGTGTTTAATGGGTTGCCTATTATTATTAAAGGCATTTGCTATAAAGTAATGTCTTTAATAATTTATTTATTAGTATAAAGCCTTAAACATAAAGCTAAAATCAATGCATTAAAAAAAAAAAAGAATATGTGTGTAAGGACTGGTAAGCCAAAACCTTCAGTTTGCTAAAACTATACTGTAAATATCTTTTTACCGGAATTTAGGTACTTTTCAACTTTATTTTTGAAAAGTAGATTCCAACACGCGTATGATTCTATTCGTTTTCTAAAGCATTAAAAAGTGCGTTTTATGTCATTTTTATATGTGGTCGTGCAACAAAAGTTTTTCCTTTGTTTAGTACTTTTAAAGACACGTTGTAGTAGACAGTATTAATTATAATAGTTGCATTAATGTATGTAGACTTTTACCCACCGACACATCCAATTTATCGTACAACCTGTTTGAGCGTCAACGCTACAGATTATGCGATTATCTTTTCAACGCTTAAATCTACTAAAGTTCGTACGGTCGTACAACAAGTTGCATAGTATGTGGGCCTTTTAAGTTTCAATATTACAGGTCCATGAAAGCCGTTGTTCTGACGTGTCGTGTCATGATGTTTCGTGACGTTTTATCCCTTGACGTGTCGTAAATATTAATATTATTTTAAAAAGGATTTTGTATATCTTGTAGGTTTTTTAAGTCATTTTTAATTTCACTAGTTTCTAGCTTACTATATGGTATAATGAAATAATTTTTAAAGTTTAGAGGAGCTCAAATTAAACTGGCAGACAAAATTATTTAATTCAAACTTATTTAAGTAAAAAAATTGATTTCTTAAAAACGCTTTAATTTATTGGCATTAAACAAAAGCACCTTTTTTAAGCTAGGTATTTAAGCTCTCCAAAAATACAACTTATATTTCTCTAATATACAGGTGTGGTGGTTGCGGCGCTACTTCCACCATAGTCGACTTATAACAACTTAGGGTCGTCTGCGTAACTTGTTTTACGCTGCAGGGCCGGTCAACACGCGCGCAAAGTTTTTTCTAATGTTAGTGTTTACCGGGTAAACACGGTCGTGTAACGACCGCGACACGCCTGCGCCTGAGCAACATCTCGTTCAAGCCGTCTGGTGTAGATCCTTCAATATACCCCTCTAAAAGACCTCAGACACTTTAAAGTCGGTTATATAACCCTCGTCCCCTAAAGAAAAGGGTGAAGGCGCCGGGTTGGGTGTCTCGTTGGTTGGCGTCACTTCTAAACGCTGTAATCTCATTATTGGTTCTCGGTCCCAGTTAATGGTAGGGCTCAGTGGGTTTACTGGACAGCACTGTTTACCTTCGCCGTCCTCCGCAGAACTTCTTCCTTGGTTTTCTAGGTTTGGGATGGACCACCCCAACGCTCTAAAGCACAATAAAGCACTGCGGAAGACTGCGTCAGAACCAGCACTGTCTTGAAGGTGCCCATGCTGGCTCCCATGATCTGTCCTGGAGGCTGTCTTTAAACAACCCCACGAACTTTTGCCGTGGAGCGCAGAACTTGCGGTTTGGTGCATTAATAGCGGGGTCTTATTCCCAAGCTTTTAATACCCCAAAGCCGTGCCCCACGTTACCCGTGGTGCTATCACAAAGGTACCCCTGCGGCCGTGCTTGCATTTACTGTTTTATCATTTCTAATTTTAATCACTCAGCCCTCTTTACTGTGTAGTAAAGAGAACGCCCATCAGCATCAGTAGTTGGCAAAACCACGCTTGAAACGTGGGCCGCGCGTCGACAACGTTGACTAACCAAAACTAACTTTGATGATGATTGATAGCGTTGATGTCATGTTTATAATGTTATGTAAAGTCCCCGAACCTTCCGCCTTGGTCCTACCATCGAGGCGGCCACCCAAGGCACCACCAAATTGGTAGTGACCAAGCTCAGCTCCCTTGTGTGCCAGGGCTTTACCACTATATTATCTGGAATTATTTGTGTTTTGTTATCCATTTTTATATATTCTTTTATTTAAGTAAAAGACTTTAGTACGTTACGATTTATTTTATGATTTTTTCAAAAGACAAGTTACAGAAATAGGAGCTGATGTTACAAAGATGTTTCTAAAATTAGCTACAAATAGTTAATTTTTTAAAACAAAGTTATTTTTGTAAGAAAGGAAACCCAGGTTAAGTTCTACGAACGTCTTCCAGACTTTTAAGCCCAGCCAAGGCTTAAGTTTGGCAGTATACTGGCCGTGCAATGTATACTGCCTCCCACTAAACCTTGGCGTGCAATTAAATAAAATAAACAAGAATAAAAGTGGGCTAATTTCCCGTAATGTCAAACAGTAATCCCCCAAAAGAACCGGCTAAACGAAATAAAGTTACTTCCACCACTAGTCAATATTACTTTCCCGGCTAGCAGAAACCCCTGAATTTTTATTAACCAATTAACCCACAATTTACTGAAAACTCCCTAATTATTTACGACTAAAACACCCACGAAAAACCCACCTAATAAACCCAACAAATAAACACAAAATCCCTTTAACTTAATATTATTTGTAATTAATTAAAAATAAAAAACCCAGACAGTAAGAAAAAGAAAACTCGCAAAGGCACCCTGGCAAACCTGTAAAGGCGGCAAACGATGTGACTCTAAAGCCGTTTCAGCTGGAGCTAAAGAGATTCAAAAATACTTCCGCCCTTAGGGCACACTTTGGTGATCATTTCTGATTACTGAAGTAAGCACGATAATTAAAAGAATCTTTTAGTTGCAGCGGCACCACGTATACCTAGAATTGACATTTCACATTAGAATGGCTTTACAGCCCTACACAAATAAAAAAAAAAGAAAATATTACTTAGCCTAACTCAATTTTATCGCTTAGTTTGACTGGCATCCTTGTTGAAGGTCATGGCTGCGGCGTTAAGAGTCAGAATTAATTGCACTGAAGTATGCTGCGATGTGGGTAACCAGTTTGTACTGGGCTAGACACGGTCGTGTTACGACCGCGCATTATCTCGTTTTAGCTCAGATCTTTTAATATACCCCTCTTAACAAAGTTTAAAGCCGGTTATATAGCCCTCGAAGTCCCCTAAAGAAAATGGTAAATGCGTCGGGTTAGGTGTCTCGTAGGTTGGCTTCACATAATAAGCGCTGTAATTTTATTATCGGTTCTCGGTCCCATTTATTGGTAAGTTTGCGCGGTGGGTCTACGAGGCACCACTGTTTACCTTCGCCGTCCTCCGCAGGGTAAGTCCGCCCTTGGCATCCTAGTGAACGCAGATGTTCTAAGATTAAGTAGAATATATCATTAATTTTTTTTTAACATAACAGGTATTATAAAAGTTATTCAAGAAAATCCTATTAACAGCGGCGCAGGGCACATATCCTAATAAAGAGCGTCTTAAAAAGAAGTTTATAGGAACTTGCTATAATACTTTCATGTGTTTTTATATAAATTCGAAACGTTGCCCACATATTTCCGGATACCCTGTATGTATTTATTTTATACTTTAGAATGTTTGAAATATAAAATATAAAACTTAAAGAAGTAGCATCGCGTACGTATCGGAGCCTAACGAAAATCTGGACGACTCGCATTCTTTAGCAACATGACACGTCAAGACAAGTGCAGCGTCTTCCCAATGTACACAAAGCCCATGAACATGAAAATTGGGTGTGAGATTTCTGTGAACTTGCTTTGCGCCTTGATACGACACGACCCATCCTAACAATGAGTTTAAGAGCAAAGAAAGTAAGTTTTATGATCCCTGATCTTGAAGTACCAGAAGTTTCGATACAAAAATTAAGTATTATTTCTTTCACTTATTTGTAATAAATGTTGATGGTGTAAGCATCCTCTTTTTATTATATAAGATGTCAGTTTAATTAGGATTTTATTAAATTGTGGTAAATTTATACAGGTATAAAAAGCACTATATAAAGAATAAAAAAGCAAAGTAGAAAAATCCTCCACTGGAACTACAGAAAGAGTAGCTATGCTGCAACCCAGCATGTTTGTTGTCGTCACCAGATGCTTTGGCGTGGCGTCAGATTTGTTTTTATATAGTGCAAATATTTTTTTATCCTGTTAAAATATTTAAATATTTTTAATAAGAAAAAATATATATTTAAGAGACACCCTTAATGGGTCTGAGAATTATAAAACAAACCTAAACATACTAAACAACAATATAAATTACGAGGTGGTATCACTTGACCCTCCTTCTCATTATAAAGCTGTATTTATAAATTAACGTTTCTGTTTCTGTTTTCTGTTTGACTTTTTCAGTTAGAAGATGAAACAACAACTTTCCCTTTGTCAATTTATATTTTCTGTTTGCCTTTTTCATATACCATATCAAAAACCGAAAGGTCAAACCGCAAACGGAAACAGAAACGTCAATCTATAAATTAAGCTTTAAACTGAGGTATTGAAATACGTGATATTAGTGTGGCGTCACGCAACGTACATTTGTGTTGTGACAGATCATTGTCTTGTATCAAACAAACATAGTGTATCGAGAAAAAAAAATTAGTATTTAAGTAGCTTTATTAAAATTATGGTATATTACTTTTCTGGAAATAAAATACAAGGTATGTTTAAGCAAAATTTGACCAATATACACAAGAAAAATATTACTATATCTTTGGACACAGATCCTTATAAAAAGTTCAACAGTTTGGATTTCGACCATGACCTACCTTATTACGGAGTCCAGCTCAATCTCAGTCCGGCTTTCGGTGCGTAAGGTGCTCTGTTGGTTTCTGCATCAAATTGAACTTGCGATTTTTTCTTGAGGAATTTTATTTTTTAGTTTTTTAAAGTTTTTATTGGGAAAGAGTTTTTTAGTTTATTTTATCGTTTGGTTCAGTTCGTGTGTGGGAAACCGGGAGATTGCGGATCAATCGGCGGTTTTGAGATTACGAGAAGGTCCCGTGTGAAGTCCTGGGAGGACTTGGTGGAACGTGGCCAGGCGCGGAGATAATTAGAGAACTTTTAGTTAGTTAAATTCATAAAGGGAGAAATTGTTAATTGGGATTAGTAAGGGTGAATTGGGAGTGTTGTTTTAAATAAAGGGAATAAGATTTCGCGGAAATTAAGGAGTTGAATTTCTTTGCAGAAGGAAATAGAGTACCGAAAAAAGGAAAGGTTTAGGTTAGACTTTAACATCTTTGTCACTCAAACTGTACTGTAACTTGATTAAGAAAAAATACAAAACCACAAAAAAATTGTAAAAATGGAAAATCAGTCTTTCATTCAGAACAGCGAAAAACCTTTCTCTTTTTCAGCCGAGGCGGACGGGGATTCACAGGTCTTCGGCTCGGCGGCGCCTACAATAAGTGTAGGTAGCTGTCCTGCCGAAGTCCATTTAGGTGAACCAAATATGACCCATGACCATCTTATTAATAATAGCCAGAATAATGGTGAAAGTAACTTCCCCGATCCCGGACTTCCTGATCCGCCGACGTTGGCTAATAAAAAGACTTTGAAGCGTCGGGCTCAGCGCCTACGGCGTCGGGCCACCGCTCAGGGTCCTCCGTTGGCCATCGTAGACGAACCAGGAAGGCAAGGGTACTATACGGCCGAAGGCGCCGCCAAACGCCTGGCCCAACTGGTACAAGCCAAGAGACAAAAAATGTCCATGTGCAAGGTAACGGCATACGAAAAGCTTAAACTTGCAAAGCGAACGTGTGGGGTGAATAGACGGGGGAACCCCTCTTCTTCACAGGGAAACAAACCCGGGGTCCCTAACCCATCTGCATCCGGAGAAAAAGGGAAAACGTGTCGGGATGCACGGGAGGTGTAGACGGGAATGCAGTTGCGGGGTGGGGTAACTTCAGGGGTGAATTCCGGGGCTCAGGGACATATGCAAGCCAGTTGGAGGGTATGGGGAGACGCGGGGATGAGTTGCCTTCAAAACAAAACCAGAACCAGCCCTCAGGGGCGCCTGCATCTGGCGCAATACACGAAACAGTGACGCGGTGTCTAACAAACCCGACTAATACAACCTACCCAACTCAGCGTGGCGCGGAGGGGCGCGATGGGGCCCAAGGGGGCTCAGGGGGTTGAAAGGGGCACCAATAGGCACCTTACCGGATTTGACCTTCGACCTACCATCTGATAGTGACCCCTCGGGGTTACAGGGCGACTCGAAACAAAGGGATGTTGACGTTTCGATAGAGGTACGGCAACTACATATAGAAAAGAATAATAATTGGGAATTGCCGAGATTTGATTGGAGCGAGTACTCGTACGAGCAGGGGGATATTTTGATGAGATACAGACCGGGTATATAACCGATTTTACACTACCGCCGGCGGTTACAAAAACGCGTTGAAGACTTTGGAGGAAAGGCGTGCTGAACGAGATGCGGCCAAAAGGGCCGCCTTCCGCGGTGGCCGAAAACCGTTGGCCCCAGTTAATCACGAAATTCGGACGGAATGGCGACGTCGGGCACGGAATGGGGAGTTGTCCGGTCCGAGCTGCGTCCGCCAGCTCCAGAACGACCCTGGGATACGTTGCTCAACACAGATGGTGCGGCGAGCCCCAAGCCCACCATTACATGGCGCCCAACAAAATGGCATCTGTGAGACACAGAGAACGTCCATACAGATCCGGGACGGCCCGGACGAACCCGACCGGACAAGTAAAAATAATGCGGAAACGCAAACAAATATTTTAAATAATAATAATGAAAACGATAAAACAATTAAAATGTTTGAACTCACAACTTGGGCGAGTTTACAAATTGTAAGTCAGTGGGCAAATCTGGAAGATGCGGGGGTTTCACCATCGTTCTACCAGAAACTAATAGAGGAAATTATACAACAACAAAAAACAGATAGAACTACACAGGACATAGCGGAAAGAACAAAGAAATTAAGGGAAGAAAAGAAATCAACGGTTCCATTTATGCTCTACGCAGAAGTTTTATTAATGCAAAACATGGAGGAAGAGAAACGGCTGGTGTTCTGGATGCCCACAAAACTGAAAAAGGAGAGCCTAGAAAGACTACACGAGCAAAAACATCCAAATAAGAACATAATGAAGAAAGTCATGACAATACTATACTATTGGCCGCGGATGGAGGAGGACATTGAAAGAGTAGTCAAAGAATGCGCAAGATGCGGAAAAGGAGAACAAAAGAGTGAGGAGGTACTAAGGATAAAACCATTCGAAGTGGTGCAGATTGCAATTATTGGTGGCTTGAAGAAGACCAGGGAGGGTCATGCAGCCGTGCTGGCCTGGAGAGAAGCGTATAGTGGTTGGCTGGGGTGCTGGGAGATAGGCACGCCCAGTGCAACCGGGCTGCGCAAGTTCTTGGAGAGAGAGATTGAGATTTTTGGGGGTCAGCCGGCGGTGATCGTGGTGGAAGAAAAACTGATAAATTATAGAAGTGCCATAGAGGAAGTTTTTCCGGAGGCCAAGGTAGTGCTAAAAGCGGCCAATATGCCAGTGTGTGACTGGGCGGTATTTGACAAAATAAAGGAAGAATTAATAGAAGCTGGGCGGCAATGGCCGGAAAAGATGACGAGAACAATAAAAAGGATAAGAAATACAACAATACCAACTTATGATTGTACGCCCGCTGACTTACTGTTCAATAAGAACACAAATAACTTTAAGCATTCCGCGAAAGACAGCGCGTTCGCCCAGGTTGTAGAGGTACCAAAGTAAGAAACATATGTAAAAATACAAATGCAGTATTTTTAGAAATTAAGATTAAAAAGAATTGTAACAAAACCTTTTTTATGAGCAGATTGCCGGTTAATGCGATTGTCTGGACTCCGATTATTGTGGTATCGTGTTCACTTGGGTATCCAGTTCTGGATACCTAAGTGCACACTAAGTGGGGCGGTATTACGGAGTCCAGCTCAATCTCAGTCCGGCTTTCGGTGCGTAAGGTGCTCTGTTGTTTTCTGCATAAAATTGAACTTGCGATTTTTTCTTGAGGAGTTTTATTTTTTAGTTTTTTAAAGTTTTATTGGGAAAGAGTTTTTAGTTTATTTTATCGTTTGGTTCAGTTCGTGTGTGGGAAACCGGGGAGATTGCGGATCAATCGGCGGTTTTGAGATTACGGGAAGGTCCCGTGTGAAGTCCTGGGAGGACTTGGTGGAACGTGGCCAAGCGCGGAGATAATTAGAGAGCTTTTAGTCAGTTAAATAAAGAAAGGGAGAAATTGTTAATTGGGGTTAGTAAGGGTGAAGTGGGAGTGTTGTTTTAAATAAAGGGAATAAGATTTCGCGGAAATTAAGGAGTTGGATTCTTTGCAGAAGGAAATAGAGTACCGAAAAAAGGAAAGGTTTAGGTTAGACTTTAACATCTTTGTCACTCAAATTGTACTGTAACTTTATTAAGAAAAAATACAAAACCACAAAAAAATTGTAAAAATGGAAAATCAGTCTTTCATTCAGAACAGCGAAAAACCTTTCTCTTTTTCAGCCGAGGCGGACGGGGATTCACAGGTCTTCGGCTCGGCGGCGCCTACAATAAGTGTAGGTAGCTGTCCTGCCGAAGTCCATTTAGGTGAACCAAATATGACCCATGACCATCTTATTAATAATAGCCAGAATAATGGTGAAAGTAACTTCCCCGATCCCGGACTTCCTGATCCGCCGACGTTGGCTAATAAAAAGACTTTGAAGCGTCGGGCTCAGCGCCTACGGTGTCGGGCCACCGCTCAGGGTCCTCCGTTGGCCATCGTAGACGAACCAGGAAGGCAAGGGTACTATACGGCCGAAGGCGCCGCCAAACGCCTGGCCCAACTGGTACAAGCCAAGAGACAAAAAATGTCCATGTGCAAGGTAACGGCATACGAAAAACTTAAACTTGCAAAGCGAACGTGTGGGGTGAATAGACGGGGGAACCCCTCTTCTTTACAGGGAAATAAACCCGGGGTCCCTAACCCATCTGCATCCGGAGAAAAAGGGAAAACGTGTCGGGATGCACGGGAGGTGTAGACGGGAATGCAGTTGCGGGGTGGGGTAACTTCAGGGGTAAATTCCGGGGCTCAGGGACATATGCAAGCCAGTTGGAGGGTATGGGGAGACGCGGGGATGAGTTGCCTTCAAAAAAAACCAGAACCAGCCCTCAGGGGCGCCTGCATCTGGCGCAATACACGAAACAGTGACGCGGTGTCTAACAAACCCGACTAATACAACCTACCCAACTCAGCGTGGCGCGGAGGGGCGCGATGGGGCCCAAGGGGGCTCAGGGGGTTGAAAGGGGCACCAATAGGCACCTTACCGGATTTGACCTTCGACCTACCATCTGATAGTGACCCCTCGGGGTTACAGGGCGACTCGAAACAAAGGGATGTTGACGTTTCGATAGAGGTACGGCAACTACATATAGAAAAGAATAATAATTGGGAATTGCCGAGATTTGATTGGAGCGAGTACTCGTACGAGCAGGGGGATATTTTGATGAGACACAGACCGGGTATATAACCGATTTTACACTACCGCCGGCGGTTACAAAAACGCGTTGAAGACTTTGGAGGAAAGGCGTGCTGAACGAGATGCGGCCAAAAGGGCCGCCTTCCGCGGTGGCCGAAAACCGTTGGCCCCAGTTAATCACGAAATTCGGACGGAATGGCGACGTCGGGCACGGAATGGGGAGTTGTCCGGTCCGAGCTGCGTCCGCCAGCTCCAGAACGACCCTGGGATACGTTGCTCAACACAGATGGTGCGGCGAGCCCCAAGCCCACCATTACAACCTCAACTAATATGGTGTCATGATCTCTCAAGTAAGTGTGGTTTTTAAAAGTAACTAGACTTTTTCGGTTTTATAAAAAAATGCCATTGGGGTCAATAAACAATATTTTCTATAAGTGGTATGCTCTCCTTTAAACTCGTATAAATATTTATTTAGCAATTAGTAAGGAGTATTTTCCTCCTTTATTTTTGTTAAAAAATTTATTCAAATAAAGTTTTGGTAAGTTAATTTAGAATTTTATTGTTTTATTTGTTCCTTAAATGACGTAAAGGAGTTTTATTATTGTAATATAAATATTTTAAAAAGTTTTGCAGAATTAGGGCAAATTCGGTATGAAGAGAGACAAAGAGAAGAGATGTTAGCTAACCTACCATAGAGGGGGCAAGAAAAATGGCAAAATCAATAAATTATGGAAGATGATGGACTAGTGAATGTCGGAAGCTGCTTCAGATTTTTATGAATTTTGTCTAAGAATAAAAAAGAGAAAGTAAAAAAACTATGTGTTAGCTGCAATGTTGCCATTTGCACAGAGCATACCACCTTCACATCTCCAACGTGTTCTGGCGTAAACGATAATAGTAAAGACATTTTTTAATAATATAATATTTTTATTTAACTGATTTAGGCAAAACATTTATTTAGGAAGACGTGTAAAATAAAATATATGGGGTATTTTTTATTTAGTTCCTAGCATTGCATAGGTTTTATTTTTGGTGTTTATAATGCATTTATAACTCTATTTTTGTCATTTATTTTACATAATTCCTTTTATTATCACCCATGGTTTTGTTTTATTTTCAATAAAATAATAAAAATTGTTTCACCAAACAAAATCTTGAAGGGTTTGTCGTGTGAGAGAAATTATCACGCGCGAGTGATGCAGGGTTATTAAAACATATTTAAAAAAAAATAACCAGAACTAACTACGACCCTCCAATATGACAGTTTTGCATGCGTTTCAGGCCAATCAAACTACACATCCTTGTGCTCTTTACAGTAGTGTGTTAATTAAATTTGCCAAATTGAATCTAAATACCCATTTTTATCAGCTGTTTGACCGAATTGCAACACTGTGCTCCCTAATTTAAGTTCCCAATTGTTTGTAATAATAAAAATTCACAAGTCTTTAGCATAAAAATTGAGTGGGTTATGATAAAAATAAGGGCGGTGCATAATTTTCCCAACGAGAAAATCAGCGAAAACAACCCGTAACTACCTATATATACACTACATATTGTTGATACGTCCAATGAGTTTGACCAATTTAAAATGCCTAATTTGGGGGAATGGAATGAAAATCTTTTTTGAAAAGAAAAAATGCAATTTTTCTTTTCACTAAAAATTAAAATATGACATGTGATACATCGTTGAATTTGTAATAAAAAATGGGATCAGATACTTTTTTCAAACCATATAAAAAAATTAAGTTAATGATGGTTTCTTGAAATGAATGAATGAAATGAAATGAAATGAAATGAAATGAAATGAAATGAAATGAAATGAAATGAAATGAAATGAAATGAAATGAAATAAAATGAAATGAAATGAAATAAAATGAAATAAAATTGTTTATTAGTCATAGGAATGATTAACAGTATCGGTTTCGTCAAGTGTGTGTGTGTGTAGTGTGTAGTAGCAAAAAGTGCCAATAAAAAGTGTTATCAGTTTTTTTATATCTCTTTAAATAAAGTCAGAAAAAAATAAAATCGATATAGTCAAATTTTTGTTTTTGCGAAATATCTCAGCAGGCCATGAAAATTTTTCAAGTTTTTAAACGGCATGTAAATAAGCTTTAAAAAACATAACTTTGTGCTAAGTTAACCAAAGCTGTATCTTCAATGGGTACTGAGATTGCCATGCTTAGGATCCTTATCTTGGACACACTGTATATATTAAAAATATATTTTAACGATTTAATACTAGAGACCAAATCGTATCTGGTGTCTCTTGTATTTTATACCTAAAAAAATTAAATTGTTTCTTTCTTGTATTAAATTGTTTGGTTTTTGTGACTTTTCTTATAAAGAAAACATTTAGGTTATTTTGAAATAGCTTTGCACGCTAACCCTGGTGGGTAAATCTGTTGCCCTTATATCTGTAGAAAATAAAAACAAAGTGTGTAATAGAATCAAATAAAGCAGTATTTTCTTAGTTGTGTGTTTGCAACATCACAGCTTTTATAAAAAATTAATTGTTTAAAAATTGTTTTATAAAGTTTTGATTATTATCTATATATTTAAAACCCAAAGTCATAATTTTCAGACACTTCGTTAGACTTCTGTTGCACAAATTTAAAAGATTTTTTTTTATGATCCTCTGGTTACTAGGATGTCTCATCATAATTTTTTAATGTTTCGTGTCTTATTTTTTCTAAAAAAAAACAGAATTTACATATGTTTATTTAAGGCTTGTGTTATAATATATGTCGCCATCTATGGTAAGTCTAGATAACTTATAATAGTTTTAGTACGACTGATAAAGAAGTGCTTAGATTCGTACCAAATTTGTTAGGAAATTAGTTAGTGGATGTCGCTTAATAATGTAAAGTAGATGTCAGTGTTGCCAACTTAGTTTATTTAATGCTAGATTTAGCACATTTTTATTTTGTTAAGCGTTTTTATGTGTTGTTTAGCATAAAGCTTATCTTTTAGCATATAAAATAGTTATATAATAATAGTTAAACCATAAAACCACCTATTATTTTTCTAGCTTGAGTACGTAAATATCGTCGACCTTTTATAGGACTAGAGGTGTCAACACTTGAAATGCTGCTATTTATGTACAAATATTTTACTAAGTAAAGCAGCTGTAAGACACGCATCTGATGCACTTATAAACACTAGCGAAAAAAATTAAATGATTTAAAAAAAACTCCAAATTTTTTATGTTTTTCAAGTGGCTATACTTTGCTTAAAAATTATCGTATTGAAATGAAAAAAAAAAACATTTTAAAGCTTAAGGGGTCTTGTGTAAAAATTAATTCTATAGTAAAATTATTTTGTAAGCAAAGTCTACCACGCAATCCTAATGAGTACCAAAAAGATTTTTTTTAAATTTTTTCGTTTTTTTGGTCTAAAAACTTGGAAATTACTTTTTCAACTTAACCACTATATGGATCCAATAACTTGTTAAATTAGCTAAAATTTTCTTATTTCAAAAGTTCGATACGACCACTTCTTGCTGAGATATTAAACTTTAATGACAAAAAGGTCCTTTTACCATCAATATCACAGCAAGAGGGTTTTAAAATCTTAAATAAACACTCTACAATAATTGGCTATGGTTTTTATTTTTTACGTTATAAATTAACTAAAAGGGTAACATTTATCTTTGGATAAGAACTTAAAATTGTACTGACGGCGGCTTCTGACTTATCTGTTTAAGTCTCTAAAAATTAATGATGTACATGTAATTCATAAACATCATTTTTTTAATTTAAAGGCTCTTTGAAATAGTTTGCAATCGCAACCATTTCATAATATGATAAATTCAATGCAGTAACAGTTTCTTTTTGTTTTGATACTTCTATAAAACCAAATTTACTTTTTAATTGTCTATTATACTCTTGTTCAAGAGCTTGATCAGTCCCTACCGACGAAAATGGCACAAAACCTTCATTTTTAAATGTTGCATAAACTTTTGGTATTTTTGACTTCAATAACATCCTATCTTAACAATTTAGTGTACATTATTTTATATAATTGACCCTATTAAAAATATGAAGAACTGGTAGCCATTTATTAATAGTTTTAAAAGGTCCCAATCAGCAGTGCGATCA
This sequence comes from Listronotus bonariensis, assembly GCA_014170235.1. Lineage (NCBI taxonomy): Eukaryota > Metazoa > Arthropoda > Insecta > Coleoptera > Curculionidae > Listronotus > Listronotus bonariensis. The sequence goes on along the minus strand of JACEGR010002250.1, from coordinate 117,898 downwards.
GTACGAATGAGATCCAACATCATATCAATTATTAATATTAACGGAATATTAAAAGTTTTAAAAAGTTCAGACTGCTCACATTTTCGCAATAAAATAATTAAATTCATAGATTAAAGATAAGCAGGAACGTTTAAATTGATTTACAATTATTTTGCATTCTTTCAAATTTTTTCGTCAAAACATTTCTGTAACATAAAAATGCTATTTATGTGATTTTTATATTTTATCAATTGCTTAGTTGTAAAAAATTCTTAATTGCAATCTTCTCAAAGCTTGCTAAAGATATATGAAGTTACGAATCTGGCATAATGCCCTGCCCGTGCCTTTTTATACCGTAAGTAGGCGCGTGGGGGTCAAATTGACCCCCAACCGTAAACATCCATTAATCACTTTCTCTTTTTTTTAATTCTAAAGTATATTTTAAGTTGAAAGCATTTTGATTTAATGTATAAATTATTGAATAAAAAAGTTGCCCAAAAAAAAATACTGCTACTAAAACACTTAAATGTAATTTTAATTGAAGTCACTGTCATTTTTTTTAAAGCTGATTATGGGACGACAATGCGGGAAAGGCAAAAACTAAATTTTATTATGTATAACTACACTTTACACTTTGCCTAAGTTAACATAAATTAACTTAAATAAATTTTACGAGCCCCAAAATGGTTATCCTATTTAGACCCTTATTATTAAAATGAAAAAAAAATCTTTTTCATTACATTTATTTCTAACAGAATTTTTAGATTTTGCCTACAAAACCTAAAAATAAAAATCGAGCTTTATTTTGTCCAATTTCAGTAATTATACGATTGTTTTTAAATTGTATTTTATCACAAATAAAATATTTTTTTTTCATAGAATTAAATGTCCGTAATAATATGCTGTTTGAAAATAAAACTTCGTCATTTTTTAAACTTTTATTTTTGAAATGAGTTTGACTGTTGATGAATTTCTCCAATTTACCAGAGTGAACATAGTCAGAATGGCAATCATTGGTGACGTTGTAATAAAACAGATCTTATACAAAAATTACGAACCATAGGTATATCTTTTTTTTAAATAAATAGATAACATTTGCTGTTAGAATTTTAAAGAAGCTCTTATTACAACGTTCTCTTTTAAAACTAATAATAAAGCTTTTATTACTACGTATTTTTTAAACATTATTTATTAAAAGTAAATAAATAAGTAACTTAATTAAAACTGTCAAATTTCAGAGGTTTTTATATAGTTGTATATAAGTGGACACAAGAAAAAAAAATAACAAGAAAAAACAAAGAAACATTATCATGTTAGTGCCAGCGGCATTTCTATCCCATCATTTGTTTGACGTCGGGCGGATTGTCCATCAATGATACATCAAACACGCAACATGTATTATTAATTAATTACAGAAACCTTTTAAAATATTTGCTTCCCAACATACACCATGCTCGAATCATGCGATGATATTTTGGGCAAGTCTTGTCGCAGTATTTACCGGTTGTTGGCGGGAGATAAGGAAATATTTTTATTTTGCTAATGGAAAACAATCGTTTGTCTACCAAGTCTCAAGAATTGCCAAGCTACAAACAACTTTCTCTTTAAACGAAATTTCTACGACTATTTCAGTTTAAAATTCACTAACATTTGCGTATTAAATAAAATGTAAATATCTGAATTTTGAATTAAAAATACTTAAAGAACAAAGTATAAAAATACATACCTTCTGACGAAACTAATTCTAATCGGTAATAAATATTGTCTTTTCAAATGCTTGCAGAATTTCTATTTTTTTCCACCATTTTCAATACTGCTTAATTAACCATTAGGTTTATCTTTTTGACAAATAATGCACAAATTAATATCAGTTAGGTTACTTCAACTAGTATTACATGCAATACATAAAATCTATTTTCTAAAATTATGCCTTTTACTTATGCATTAGATAATAAGAAGATGAAATGTCATTTTTCTAAGACTACAAAATAAAAATGACATAAAACACATTTTTGATTCTTCAAAAAATTATTAATATCAAATGAAAGTTGAAATCTACTTTTCAACACTAGAGTTACATTTTACATTAACTTACACAGTTATTTCGTCATTATTATCTTTTTACTTAAGTAATTTTGATTTTATATAAAAAATAATTAAATTATTGTTAGTTAATTTATTTATAAACTAAATATGTAATTTTTAAAATTTTATCACTTAAACAAACATCATATTTACTTTTCAGTACTAGTGTAGAGTAAATTATAACATTAGAGTTAAAATGTTGGAACTATTTGTATAAGAAAATAACTAGAAATTTTTGGTGAATCCTTTTTGGTCGTAGGAAAAATATTGTACATGACTCGTGTCGAAATTAACATTCAGACTTATGGTATTGTCGCACTTGGCTATCGCGTCGTACGACAGCATTTTTACTCGTGTACAATATAACACTTGCGAGACTTGTTATGAATTATACTAATGTTAAAATGTTACAACTACCAACTAAATGAGTACAATCTGATTTAAAAATGCGCGACAACTCAAAAGTATTTTTATACCGTACTTACATTATTATAAATATTAATATGAAATAAAATAAGAAATAAATAAGCAAATATGTAAGGAATAAATTAGGTTAATAAGATAAGTATATATTAATTTTGGTGAAAAATAAAATCTCGTAATTTATGGCCTAACGTATACTCATAGTTATTAGGCTGCTCCACATAGCGCGGACGGGCACGTGAATGGATTTTCCATCGTTCCAAGAGCTTGGCAAATGATTTTGCAATGATTCTGAGCTTGTCGATTTTTTGCATCAAAGGAGCGCAAAAATGGGTTGGTTTGATTGGACAGATGTTTGGCAAATTTCTGCAAGTTTGGACGCAGCTTTATATGCGGTTTTAGTCGTTCGGCGCGTAACGACACGCGCAACACAATTTTTTATTATTATTTTTTTAATATTACATTAAAAAATTATTATATACTTATTATTTGTCTTAAATCGTACAATTTAAATATGTAACTCGCTATGCTATAATGTAAACTTTTAGTAGCTAAAAATGCCTTTTTACTTCAAAAATATTCGTTTATACTTGTAATAACTTTGCTAATAAAGTTTTAAAGCTGGTAATTTTACCTTCAATTTAAGCAATGACAGAGTAACTTTACTCAAAATTAAGCCAAGGTATAAGTGAAAATTTGCCTAAATGCCGTGTTTATAAAACGTCATTTTGTAGATTTAAAAAAACAAATTAAAATAAATGTTTCCATCTCTTATAGTTTAAAAGCTGGAGCCTTATAAACAACTAAATTGTTTTTAACAAATTTCCGTCATTTCCGACACAAAATCAAGCTTAAAATTCGAATTAAGCCGGTTAAATTCCATAGGAATTCACTCTGAAACTTCGTGGACACTGATTGGCCACGAAATATTTAGTTTGGTGCTGGTATTTTTAACTCAATTTACTATGGGAAATTAAACTTTTATACCAAATTAACTTTTTAATATATAACTAAAATAAAATGTATGTTATCCTAAAAATTACTTTATTTCTAAGTTACTACATATAATAGTTAAAAATGTGTAGTAGCACATGTTTCAATGTGTAGAAGAATCCGACGAAATTTAAAAAGAAGATACTGAAATCAAAATCAGATTTTATCTACATCATATTTCGCACAGAAATAGCATAGGACAAATTGTTTAAACTTTTTCGCAATAACAAATAAGATAGTAATAGTAATTTATGTAACAAGTGCTTAAAGAGATACTTTTTTAAGAATGGGAAGTTTGACAGCACAAGCCGTTAGGCAATTCTGGCAATCCCATAAGTATAAAAAAACTTTATGCATGTGTTAGATACTATATTTCTTTCACAGCCGTATAAAAATTTCTTAAAATGCCATTTTATACATGTTTTATTTATCTAAACTTATTAATTTTAATTTTTGCAGCACAGTCATTATATTGCAACAAAAAATCATAGCCTCATTTTAGAAAATTTAATGTACTTACTTTTTGTAGAAATAATACTAAAACAGTAGGTATTATTTCCTTTTTAATTTCTTGATCATCCAAATTCATTATTACTATTAATTTTCACTAATGTCTATTAAATTTATTTGCAAACTGCCAAATTTTAAAACTAGTGACACATGAACTAAAAGACATGACAAAATCAAAGGTAACTTGACCGTTTGGTTCAGTTGATGTCGCGTTTACTGGTACATTGCATAAATTAATATTTAGGTTTATTGCAGAAGGCATTAAAACAAAACACTAATTCAAAATGTGAAAAAAGCTTCAAAGTGTTAAAAAAGTTATTTTGTTAACACTTTAAGTAGTGTACTAGAATGAAGTACTCTAACTTTATGTTAACGATTAAAAAAACAGCATTTTTTAACGGTCGTGGAAAAAGATAATTTTGTTGTGGAAATTAAAGTGAGTACTAAGTTGAAAAGAAATATTCATTTTTATTAAAAGTATAATAAAATTAAAATAAACAAATATCATGTGTCTAATAAACCTCAGCCATTTTTATTTAAAAAACAGGCTTGCCAACTTTGTATATAAAATTTACTTTTTTAAATAAATAGTCCCTTAAAAAAATTTAACCACTAATGTAACATTTCAATGGACTATAGGGACTCTGTCATGTCATTGTCATTTAGCTAATAGTTTGTATTTAAAAAAGTTTTTGCGTGTATTTTATTTTTGTGGGTCCGGTCTTTCCATTTATACCCAAGTTGTACCTATTAGGGGTAGCATTGCCGTTTTGTGCAAAGAGTTTACGTGAGAGAAAAAGGTACTTGTACCGTTTTTTAGTAGATGGTCACCGGTTAATAATGAAAAACTTAAAAGCGTAAAATAAATATAAAAAAGTAAACCAACTTTTAAAAGATAAATAAAACACACCTAAAATTTAAAAATAATGAATAAAAAAGAAATTAAAAAATTTCGGGAAATAACATATGATAATAAAGTCTAAAAATCTGTCGTGTATTAAGTTATTAACATTAAGCAGTTTAGCAAAATCTTATTACCCGACTTTCTTTTAAAAAAATGGTTTAATTTAATATTTATAAATTTTTATTAGTAAAAAGCAAATTATTGCTTATAGACGTAAAAATGTAGCACAAGGATTTCCAGAGAGTAATTTCAGCTATTTCTTAATTTTGTTTAAATCTTTTAAAGAAATCTTGTAAACGTTGCAGTTAATTTACTTAATATTTAAGTAAAAGAGACATTTTCTTTTCCGTTGTCTGTAGCATTTCCCTAATTTTTAACCTAAAAGACTTTTTAAAGCTTAAAAACACAATAAAAATTTAAATAAATACTCGAAAACAATTGGTTTTATTATGGTGAACTTGAGTGAATTTATTCCTAAACATGTCTTGGTGAGATATTTTTAAAATATATTTTTTTATTCAAGGATTTTTGTGTTTTTTTAGGCAAAATAAAGTATTAAGAGCATTTTACTAAAATAATTTGATACTTTTATAACTTGAGCGCTTGGTTAAGCAGCTATTTATTGTTTTAAATTTTATTTTGTGGGTATTAAAAATTTAAGAAAAAAATAATGTTTTTTGTCATAACTTTTATACAAATTCAGAAATTAAAAAAAAGACGCTTTCTATACATCAGAAGACATTTTTTGGCATAAAAGAAAAAACATATTTAATATCTTGGTTGTTATAGAAGTTATTACAAAAAAACAATAATTATTTTAAATTCTTAACATCCCTTTGTTCAAAAACTAAGTCGTTTAAGACATATCTTTAAAAGAAGTTTTTTCTAATTTTTTATTGTTAAATTAGTCCTTAAAGTTTGTCGGTAAGTTGTGAAACACCCTGTATATTAAATGTTTTTACACTTTTGAAAATATGGTGATCGTTTTGAGAGTTTAAATAAAACATTCCTCATATTCTATCATCATTAAAAATGTATTTTAAAAAGCTTTAAGATGATCCCATATTGGATAAGTCTATGTTGTATATTCCTAAAGCATCAAAAATACCTTTTTAATAATGATACAATGTACAGGATGTTTAATTTAAGAAGTGCCATTTTATTCTCATAACCTGACGATGCCACATTTCCAAAACTGTAAAAAATTGGGTATATGTTGTTAATAACACTGCCAAATTGTATTAAAACAAAAATAATAAATTTAAGATATTAATAAAACAACTACTTTTTTTTGATTATTTATAAAGGTAGGGGAGCCCAAAAGGTGATTTCGGGATTTACTACAGCGCGGCAGATTAATATACCGTAGGATAGCTTGTACCCGGGTAAGTACCTCCACCAAATATGAGCTTCGTATATATCATAAAAAACAAAAATATATCCATCAGAAATTGTCAAGCGCGCCAGATTAAGATAGGGTGAGGTAATTACATGCTAAACAGTGTATATTCCAAGAATCTGACAATTTAAGAGTGACGTAAAGGAAACAGAAGGTCAGTCAAACGTCAGTTTAACATTTTCAAAAAATATATAATACGATATGACCCGAACGATTTCCACAAGCCGAAATAATAATAGTACTTTTTTAACATATTTAAAAGTCTATAACCGCTTCCCCACCGTTCAAAAGATATAAATTATATAACATTTTTCTCTTCTTATCATCTAAGCTTTGCAACCCTATAGGTCCCTATGATGCTCGAGTAAATTCCCATCGTGGGCCCCCTACTATAACAAAGCATTTCTAACACATGTTTATACAGTGACCGATAGAAATGTTGAACCATATGAAAAACCTTTTTATATTTAAGTTTTCAAAAAATTGTATTCTTAATAAGATTGTTTTCATATGCCCAAACTCACAAAACACTAATTAAAATTTTAATTAAACGTATACGAGGTAAATGCAAATTTACAAACTTGGCCTAAAAAAACACTACCTTTATTTTTAAACTAACAAAATACTATTTGAAAATATTGTTTAGAATTAGAAGTTATGTTATATTTAGTTTAAATAGTTTGAAATGGAGTGAAATGAATACGAGGTGACAGGAAAACCAAAATCCCACTTTTTTTCTACGACTTGTGCAAAAAACCTTTCTGTAAAATATGTTTACAAATGACTGCCTTGGAGATAAAAGTGATGGAATTAAAGAAAGAAAAAACAAATTTTATTGTGTTAAATGTAAGGATTATAAGACCCACGCGATTTTTACAGAATCCATCAACGATTAAGCGAACACTAAAGCAGCCAAAGATAAAATTATAGCTCTATTGAGGCAAAAAATATTTAAACTTGAAGATAAGCAACCTGACATTTTTCCTCCTTTGAACAGCTTACAAAGTTAAAAGGGACATATCTCTAACGTTTCTGCTAATAATTTTCCGAGTATTATTATTAAGCCTAAAGAACACCAAGATACAAATAATACCAATGCCGATGTTAAGCAAATAATAAAACCTACATAACCTTAAGTGGCTAATAAAGGCACAAGAAATACAAAAAACGGCGATATTATTATTCAATGCTCTAATATATGTGATATAAATGTTCTCAAAAAGAAAACAAAAGGTAAGCTAAAAGATTATGACGTTCAAATAACCAAAATGAGATTGCCTTGATTAAAAATAGTTGAGCTTGACTGTAATTTTAATAATGAACAACAAATCTAACAGGCAATCAAAGAGTAGAATTATTTGAATTGATGAAGATGATGATCTCCAAGTAACTTATATGAAAAAAAACCTAATTGTCCAGTTGCTGCGTATACAATGTTTGGAGAGTATTCTTCAAAAGTGTTTTATAAACACATAAATGTAAAAAAAAAATTTTCCTGACGAGAATAATTTCCATTCGTCAAATTACAATATTATGACAGGTACTAAATAAGGTTTTTGTTTCAAATATACCAGTAGACTAGTTTAAATTGTCAGATTTTACATGAATACTTTTCTTACTTTAATCATATGTTTTTTATTAATAAGTCGTCGTTTTTCCCCATCACAAAGTGTATTATACACGGGAAAAATTTTAGATTTTAGCTCCTAGTTTATTGTTTTCCTCCGCTTCGCGTTTTGATACAACACAACCTCGAGCTTAATCTAACGCTTTTTTTCTTGTATATTAAATAACTATTATTCCAGTGGTGTTTACATATTGTGCGGATGAACATCATAGTAAAAAGTTTGGTCTGCTGATCTTACCGCATAACGTTGCAGTAAAACGTGTGCGACTTGGACTAATAAATGCATATAAATACATACGTGGTAGTCACTTGTGTCGTCAATGCATGCGTGAGTGGCAAGGGGCAAACTGGGCAGAAGGGATCGCTTACGTCGCATTTCGCACATTATTGCTAGCTCAAGCGTCGCGGTGTTCGTGACCTGACTTTTATCCACTGCTCGTTCACGTTGTTTGCTGCGATTAATATGCAAGTGACCACCTTGGTTAGAATTGGCGACGTTGTGTTGAACGTCGTTAAAACGTTAGCCGCAGCTTTATGTGAATTTTAAAAAAGTTTAGCAACTGTCAAATAGCGAATAAAAAATATAAGTTAAAACACTTATCATAAGTCAATTAATAAAAAATGTCCATTATACTAGTATTTCATAAACATTTTGCATACCAAGATAGATTATGGAATTAGAAATTGCACAAAAACAATCAAAAATATTAGTTTTTCAAAATCTGGAGTAGCTGTCGCTTTAATTTCAAGCATAAAAAATGATTTAAATGGTGGTAAAATAAAATAAAAAATACTGCTTTAAAACTTTAATGTAAAGAATAGCTAAATATTTGAAAATTATAGGAATTACCTTAAAAACCTATTGAAAAATATAAACATGACTATTATAAATAAGGTTAATGGGGCAGGGCATGACCTAAACAAAGTTTATTAAGTAATATCAAAATTACTAATAGCAGTTTAGAGAAAACCAATAATACTTCTACGCCTATTTTAGATGATGATTTAAATGCATCTACAAATATAAGAAATATGGCAAATTACTATAATAATTTTTTTAATAATGTAGGAGTAAATATGTTAAGTAAGATTCCAACTACAAAAAAATCTTTCAAAATGATTGCCAACTAACTAACATAACAATAAAAATAAATTAATAAAAAGAAATAGTCTAAACAAAACAGCAGTTTTGTCATTGATGGAATAACTGTAAAAATTATTTTAAAAAAACATTTATTTTTGCTTCACTTTTTGTTCATATCATAAATTTAATTTTTAAGACTCTCTCTTTAACATTCTGCATACCAAGATAGAATATGATATTGGAAATGAAAGCTAAACAATCGGAAATATTTTCGACATATACATTTATATTAGTTCCCCAAAATCTGGAGTCGCTGAACAGTGATGTCAATGAAGAGGAAATATATGGAAGTGATATACCTGATAAAATAAATTTTAACAGTAGACTTCCAAATATAGTATATTTAAATATTAGGAGTATTCATATAAAAATTAATAAATTTCTAATCGTGTTTGAAGAATATAATCTTCAATATTGGGATATTATAATTTTTAGTAAAATATTTAAAAGCTACGATGGTCAATGGTGCCAGACACAATAGAATGATAGAACAATCATATTAATTAGGTCAATAATAATTTTTGAAGTAAGGCATACATTGTTGAACAAACGAAACTTAACAGTAAGTAATATCTTGTTAAAAAAGAAATTTATTTGTTTAATATAATATGTTTGTACAGGACACCAGGTACAAATAGACTATCATTTTTAGAAAAAATTAAAGAACATTTACTACACATTAAGGGGAGTAACTTGGATCTGTTTGTAGGTGATATTAATATTGACACTAAAAAAAAAAGATTAAAAATATGTTGTTTCTTCTTTATCAGTCATGAATCATTTTGGCTTTGTCTCATATATCAATTCTCCAACGAGAGTAACTGCAAGTACTAGCTCATGTTTTGACCATATTTCTCCTTTAAATAAATTAAGCAAAATAACCATAAATTTTATTTTTTAAATATAGATTTGGGTCTTACCGACCATTTTTCGGTTATGATTAATATAAATAGTCTAATAAAAAACAAAAGTAGCTTGGTAAAAAAGATTATAAAAATAAATGAACAACTATTCAATAAATTAATTCAGAAAGAAAACTGGGCTTACAGTTCTAGAAAGCTTGGTTACAAATAATGTAACCAATAAGTTTTACAAAAACTGGCTACGTATTTAAAAAATATTATTGTTACACAATTTAATAGACGTTAGCCATGGATTACTAATTTTTGAAGCATAAAAAAATGGTTAAAATGAAAAAGAAAACTACTTTAGAACTTTTATGAAAGGGATAGCCAAATATTTAAAAACTATAAAAATAATCTTCAAAAAACCTATTGAAAAGTGTAAACAAGACTATTATAAAAATAAGGTTAATGAGACAGGGCATCACCTTAAAAAACTTTATAAAGTAATATTAGAAGCTACTAATAGCAATTCAGAGGAAATAAATAATACTTCTCTGCCTATTTTAGATGATGCATGAAAGTTACTGCAATAATTTTTTTAATAATGTAGGGGTAAATATGTTAAGTGAGATTCCAACTGCAAAGAAACCTTTTAAAATGATCGCTAACCAACTAACATTATTATACCTGAGATCTGTAAGTAAAAAATGAATAATTAGAAAAAATAAATAGCAGCAGTCCTGGAATTGATAGAATAACTGTAAAAATAATTAAAAGTAACCATTTAATTTAACGGATTTTTTTAATATAAGCGGTTCAAGTACGACAAATGCTCTATACTATCTAACAGAACTTATAACTAATAAACTTAATAAAAAGAAATGCATTGCAGTTTTTTAGACTTGGCAAAGGCTTTTGATACTGCTACACCCTGATTTTGAAGGTACTTCAAATGAAGAGAAGTAGGGTCGTTGTGTTGGATGTTTTTAGAAGTTACTTGCATAAAAGGATACAGTATGTATATAAAATAGGTGTGCCACAAGGGCCCAATATTGTACTTAACATACATAAATACCATTTCGTATGCCGATGATACCGCAATAGTATTTTCTGGAAAATCTTGGAACGGAGTAAATGACAATGTAATTGATGGTTTAAATACAATACAAAACTGGGTTGACACTTTTAAATAAACTGTAAATTAAAAAAAAAACATTTTAATCTGATAACCCTTAAAAATTCAGATAGTGTTCGTGATGAAGTTTCGCAGACGAAGTACTTGGGTGTTATTGTTGTCAAATATTTGAAATCGGAACAGAATGTACTCAGATAAACATTCAGTATCAAAAAGCTAATATATAAATTTTATATTCTAATAAACATTTTGAACAAACACCTATTAATGTCAGTCTATAAAAACAAGGTGGAATCACTGTTAAGAGATATGGTATTATTGTGTGGGGTGGTATGTGTAAGAATACATTGCGCTCATTAAACATAGTACAGAACTACATACTCAAAGTAAATTATAAAAAAATAGGCTTTGCCCTGCTAGGTTATTGTACTCATGGGATGTGTTTAATGTAAGGTCTGTGTATGTTTTGGCGGTATGCACTTTTGTTTATAGGAATGAGGATTTGAAAAAGGATGTCAATCATGACCATCAAACAAGAAATAAGACCAATAATTTTATTGAATTGCCCAAGAACAATACAAATGCAAATATAGGATATTTAATATATTATTCACCAAAAATATTCTTCCTACTAAAATAAAAAATTGTATAAAGAATAAAATATTTGGGCAAAAATGTAAAACATATATTTTTGAAAAAAAAAGGATCTAGGCAGCTTTTCTAAACGTAAGGTTTCAATATTGATAAAATTAGTTAAGTACCAATGGGGATTTTGTGTTTTGTCTTCGTAGGGGAGGGGGTGGAAAGGGTGTTATGGATATTGTTTGCATTTTGTAGAATCATTGCTACATTTGCACACACGGGTGTTCAGTCATCTGAGGGTTGTGTTGCAATTTATTAATAGAATTATGTTAGTATTTCCAAAGTATATGTCCTATGATTAGTAACTTTTTTTTTGTAAATTAGATATTTACCTTTAACTATTGTATTTATTAATATGAATAGGCTGCAGAAACCTCCTTTAAAAAAATTGGAAAAAAACTTACTTTATCCCGTATTTGGATTGATAGTTAACTGTCCTAAATATACGTTTTGCCCTAAAATTAAATATATATATATATATATATATTATTCTTTTTTATTTTTAGAGCATTTAAGTACATTTAGATCATTTCAAAAAACTAACGTAAGGTTATTTTTGTGGTTCAATAGGGCTAAAATTTAAGTCTTTTTATATTATTGGTCGTTTATTGTTTAGCTTTATAAAAAGCGTTTTTACTGCTTAAAACCCTAAATTTATTTTAATGATTTTCCATTACAATGTTTAAAAATAATACTGTGTTGTAATAATCCAATAAGAAAAAAGTTACAATATAATTATATAATTATTTTTTATATATAAATTTATTGTTTTGACTTTAATTGTATTATGGAAGTACAGAATAGTTCTTCATAGTATAAAAAGAGTAATTTTTTTAAAATAATGTAAATTTCCTAAATTAAACCTTTTTTATTCTGGAAAAAAGCCAAATAATATTTTGTTTAATTTAGGCTCCCAGAAAACAAACTATAAAACGATTTCTGTTTGTAAATAACTAACCTTTAGTTTACAAAATGGGTGACAGTAAAAACGACTTAAGTGATTCGAATAAAGCGAAAACAAAGTCAGATCGTACATCATACCCTGTTGCTGTTGGGCCGATGCCTCCTAAAAAAACCTAAATATTTTACTTCCTTTCAAGACTTTTTAAATTATGACTACAAAAATTGGCTTGTAAAAGTGGACAATTTTACTACAATGTGTAATAAAAAATTTACCACAAAATATGAAGGTAAAGGAGCTTTAAAAACCGTTCTTTAGAACAAGGGATACCCTACTTCAATTAACGACCCCGCCAAAAATAGTTCAATTACTAAATTTTTGCTTGAAAGTGAAAATTTTGTTGCTATAATTGAGATTGTCCAGATTTACCATGTATTAATCATCACCACAGCTATTTAAGTATTAATTGTGGCATAAAGTACACTGTAGAAGAACAAAAGCGAAAGCCATAGTAAAGAATTGTTTGGCCTTTAAAAGTATTGAAAATGTTTTAAACGATATGAAAGTCAACACCAATGATTTATTACCATTCTCCATTTTATCTCACGCTTCCAATATAGGAAACCAAAAGTTGTGGCTATAAGATACTTATGCGTACATATGTCCTCCAAAATAAATTTTTAGACTTTTTGGAAAATAATGATAAATCCTCTGCATCGATTACGAATAGTATATTAAAAACGTTGGAAAAGTGTTCACTTAAAATTTCAGACATAAGCTCGTATAGTGCTGATAATGCTTCGGTTAATTATGGTATCCATAATTCAGCTTTTAAAAAACTTTTGGATTTGAACGGTTCGTTTTAAAAAGCCAATGGCAACTGCCATGTTATTCATAATGCAAGGAGAAATGCGTCATTTAAAATTTTATCAATATCGGTTAGCAATGTATATCCAGAAAGGGTTTAGTCTTCATTATCAAATACTTCAACCCAGGAAAGGAACCAAATGAGGGGAGATTAAGTAAGGCGGCACTTTGTGTTAAATTAAATTTTGACATGTCTTGCAAGCAATCCGCCGAATTTTTGGAAAAAGAACATCATAAACCGTTGTTGGAAGCATGTAAAACCAATAAAAAGTACAAATTTGAGGTAAATAAAATGTTAATTTACAGTTTTCGCAAACCTTTTTGGATTTATTTTTGATCAATCAGGGTACTGTTTATTTTTTTTATGAAAGCTTGTGTTTTTTTTGTATTAATTTGATTTTTTTAATATATAAAACGGTAATTATTTACAAACCAGACACACTACCAATATTATTAAAATTATTATAGAGTTTTTTGGGCGCTGATTATAAATCTGAAAAAATTGTTTTTCAGACATGTTTTATTTACCCTATTTTTATCCTATTCCCCCTTTTTTGCACAAAAATCTTTACCAAATTGACACACAATATTTTATAAGTACCATTTAAATTCCTGGTTTTTACTTATTTATTTTACACCTTTTTTTTATGCAATTACAAAACATCTACTCCTAAAGACCGCAACCATGCACACACCTGTTTATTCCTTAAAACTTTCATTGCTGCTTTGATTTAAAGTAATGCTTTTATTAATATAAAAACAGTATTAAATCAATTAAAACATTTTTAAAAATGTTTTTGTGATGTTAAATAAAATATTTTGTTTAAATATAGTGTTAAATTAAGAATTGCAAAAAAACAATTAGGAATATAGCAAATATAAAATTCGTTTAATTTTTAAGCTTGATGACGTATATCTTGAAAACAAAACGTGTTCGAAGTTTAGATTCGTGATCAACGCCCCCAAAAATCTGTTGTATTCTGTTGGTAAATAATTCAATTAAAATAAACGTTTTATAATCATAAAGATGTTTTAGTTCTATAATTTTCCTTTTCCACAATTCTGTTATTTTTAGTAGGCTCAGTGGCGGCGCAAGATCAAAATTGTAAGTGGGCAAGATACATTTTTCGAGGCCCCTTCTCGACAAATCGTATCGTAGACAAATAAGGTAGGGAACAGAAAAAAGGTCTTTACCTTTTCTGCAAGGCCCTAGCCCTCAGTCACTAAAAATAATTATAGTCAATGTAAAATGTTTTGAGTGTCGCACTGGGCAAACGCGTCACTTTTTTGTCGGACAAGTTTGCCACAATGGTTTACATGCAATTTTCAAACATGTGCCAAAAATCGTAAGTTACGAAAGACGCCCAATCCGATGCCCAAAACATGTCCATGGGTTTAATGGTTTTATTACTGAAACACTTACGATTTTTATCTTAATATTTAAAATTTGCATGTAAAACATTGTGGTAAACTTCTCCGACAAAAAAAGTAACCAGTTTGCCTTTTCCTTTTTTTTATTATTTGATCATAATGCCTATCTAAAGGCAGCTTTGCCGCACGAGCAACGTACGGCAGAAAAAAAAGGTTTAGTATTTTTCTCTCTCTCTATCCGGACTTGGCTTTTTTATGGAACTAGCGCAAAAAAAATATCATACACAAAAACAAAAAGGTAAATTAAGAACCTCCTCCTCGGTTAAAAATTATTATATTATACTAAGTATTATCAAAGATGAAAGAAAGGGTTGAAAACAAATATAGGAACTTGTGATATTAAAGAATTATTGCACAGTGCAATAAGGGCAGGCACTAATAATACCGGCTTTATTTTGACATCTGAGCTTGCGCAGATGCATGGTGAGATAAGGACTCCCCTAATAAGAATAGTGCCTGGCTTTATTTATGCCGATTTTAGGTAGTGCCTTATTATGGTCTTATTTTAACTTTTCGTACAACCGAACGGCTGCCGACCACAAAATCAAAAAGTTTTTAGAAGTTAAAATTCTTAGAACCTTGCTTTGTTAAATGTATTTCTGTAATTGTGTAAAACAAAACCCTACAACACAAAAAAATAAAGAAAAACAACCAAAATTTGTTTCCTCCTTTTTTAGGTTAATGGTACTGTCAACATGATTTGCAATAACTCCAAGTTATGGGTACAAGCACTATTTAAATAAGGCCGGTATTAATAATACCCAAACCTAATAAGGCAACTAGCAATAATCCTCTATTAATTTATTAAATTCTATTTAATTTTGGTAACATATTCTCAAGCCCACTATACGGCTGTTAAAATATAAATATTCTATTTTAAAGTAAAATGCGTATGGATATCACAAACCAAAATAAATAAGTATTTAAATATACAGGGTGTCCAAGAATATGTGAGCAATTTTTGGATTCATATGAAACACGTGAAAATAATGTGACAATTACCTATAATTTTTTTCTAAAGCCCTTCTTTACAGAGATATGTGCCCTTAAAGGACGCCGCTAGAAATCGGTTATCCTTGAATAACTTTTATAGTACTTGGTTTAATGATATATTTTTTATTAAAATAAATACATGTAAGGATTCTTTAAAATGGTATTCTTTAAAAAATTGCCTTTATTAGTTCGGCAGGGGCGAACTAACCTTTACACAATAGTGTTAATTATATTTTTACTTTTTTAGTTTTTTTTTCATCCTTAGCTAAAAAATCTATTTGTAAGATGTCGATAAAGTAAAGCGTTTTCGACAAAAACAAATTTTGTTTTGTAGGGACATCTAAAAACAATAGGTTATTCTGTTGTTGATGGCACTAAAAAAATATATTTTTTTTATTTTGACAAAACTAAGAAATAATATAGTACCATTGTAAAGGATTCCATAATCTTCGATAATTAAAGCTAGATGATGCATAAAATAGGAAGGAACCGACAAACAAAATTATTAAATACAATCCCATTTAATCAAAATGTGGTTTTTCTAGAAAACGCTTAACTTTATCGATATCGGAAAAAATATATTATTTTTAGCTAAGAGTTTCAGCTATTAAAAAATTATATTTTTATTCATTTGTTATACAGGGTGTGAAAATAATTAGTACTATTGTGTAAGGGTAGGTCCGCCCCTGGGGAACTAAGGAAGGCAAATGTTTTACAAGAATGCCATTTTAAGGAGTCCTAACTGGTATTTATTACATTAAAAAATATGTTTTATTATACCAGATATAAAAAAGTTATTTAAGAAAAACCTATTTAGAGTGGCGTCTTTTAAAGGCATAAATCTCAGTAAAGAGGGACTTTACGAAAATATTTTATGTGAACTTGTAGCATTATTTTTATGTGTTTAATATGAATCCGAGAAACTGCCGTTAATTCTTGGACACCCTGTATATGGGGTACTAAAAATTCAATCACACAAAATGTAATTTAACCATAAAAATATCTTGATATAAAATGGCAAAGGAATTTAATTTAACGAGGATTTATTTATTTTTTAAATAAATTAATTTATTAATTGTTTGTAAATCTATAAAAATGTAATTTAAAACTTGATAGTGCTTACTTGCTAGTTGCTAGGAAACCTGCACATGTGCACAGTTTCATTCAAGATAAGTTATTTTTTTGATAGCAGCTTTTACTTTGGGTCTTCTTGTTATTTTAATGTTGTTGGTATTTGTTTATTAATTATAAATATTATAAATTTTTGCTATTGGCTGTATGGCTAATGATGTAAGTCAAAACAAAGAGGCCGTTCATTAGAGTTAAGTTTAAAATGGCCCATTTAATTTATATTTGATCCCTATTTAATTTTTTTTTCGCTTAAGTTAGTGTTTTGGCTCCATAATACAATAATACAGGTAAGACACATTAAACTAGGCAAATAAAAATCTTAGCTTCTAGAATGTAACTTAGCCTTTTAAAGTCTGCCAACACTTTAAAAAGTGTTACGTTTAAATTACAATGATATAATCATGTGATACTTTGGTCCATTGATGTAAAATGTAATAGTACACTGCATATGTAATCTTAGTACTTATAAAAAGATGCTGTAAAATTAGGTAACCTTTAGCTTATATTACCATTAAATTGATATAGTTTAAAAAACTAAAAACACGCTTTTAAAGCACACCAAACTAAAAGTTAAAAATAATCTTAAAACAATAATGAACAAAAATTACCAGTATTATTGTAAAAAAATGTAGGGCGCTCGATATACAAAAATATGGCCCAAGGCGCCCACGCTTTTTTTTTTAATAATACAAGTAATTTTTTTATTATTGTTTTAAGATTATTTTCCAAATTATTTAGAACTTTTTAGTTTAATGTGCTTTAAAGTGTGTCTTTTAGTTTGTTTAAACAATACTTATTTTTTACTTTTTAGTTTTATATCTAATGAAAGCGTGTTTTTAGTTTTTTAACCAATATTTATTTTATTTTATTGTACATTTTCCACAGTTTTAAAAATTTATGTGAAAAAACACTTTTTAGTTTTGTCTCATTTACCACAAATATTTAAAATATTTGTTATTAATATATTGATATATTAAGAAGTTAAATCTCGATGGAGATTATCAATATTTAATTTTCAATATATCCATATTTTAAAAAATCGACATATCATTGCCATTCCTACTTGTAGTGACACCTAGTGTCAAACATTTAAAACAGTCATGAGACATTGAAATTAGTGAAGCTAATATAAGGGTGTCAAAAAACATATATTTTTAAACACTTATGTAAAAATACTATATCATTGAATGTTATTACATGGTAGAAACACAAGTATTTGAAAATTACAATAAATTTCCAATATAGACGTAATAGTTAGGCAGTTGTTATATTCTGTTGATCGTGGTAATTAGTATCAACCTAATAAAGTTTTTCTTTTGCCAATGGTAAATTTTAAATATTTTCAGGATATTAAAAAAAACTTTCTTAACCTATATGGCTAACTTTATATATTTTTATGTAATATGATCGTGAATATATCAGTATTTTGCACATTTAGGAATATATTTGAAGGTTTTATTAGAATTAGTATTTTTTTGTAAATTATGAAAAAAACTAAATGACAATGGTTCATTTTTCAATAAAAATCCTTTAATTGTTAAAAGACACACGAATGCAATGATTTAGAAAAATGAGTTAAAAAAATCCTAAATATTTGTAGAACCTATGTCAAACATTTTAAACAAAATTTAATTTTTTGTTTCATGTGCACCGTTCACTGTTAAACACGACTACTCAACTATTTTTATTTTTGAGTACATGTCCTAAAAAGTAAACATGATAAATATTTTAAATGACAAAATATTAACATTAATGCCAAGTTTCACAATATATGGTTACTATCACTTTTGGGTTAACTATTTTGGCAACACCAATCACATTTTGGTATTTCGCTATTTTTATAGGAACAAACCTATGGTTAGTGTTAACCAAATATTGTGAAACTGGCTGTAAGTTTGTAAATTCACATCAAAGGTTAACCAAACTTTATAATTAAACAAAATTGACACTGCTTGGTGGTGTTTCACATAACTAGACAACGATTATACTAAATAAAAACTTAGCCGTATTTCTGTCCTAACTAACAGCTAGCGTCATAGCGACAATTTGCTTTGGTCTTTTCCGAAAAATCAGTGAAGATTTACCCTTAAATGTATTTTCGATAATATAAATAACTTATTTTTGATTTGTGTGTAAGTTTATTGTAAAATTGCAATAAATGGTAATATAAAATATAATATACATATGTATTAACTGTAATTTAACAACTTTTCTGTAAAACATAAAACATATTTTACATTGGAACGAAGATATTATTGCAAATTTACCACCACTTTGTACAGTTCAGGCCAAATCTATTCTTGTGGTTCTCCTGTAAGTATTGGTAAATATTGCCGTTAATAGATTGTTAAAGAACGTACGATATGCATTTTTGTTTAAGCGTACTACTCAATGTGTGTGTTGCTGGTTGCATAACTATTATTAAAAAACTCTTGTGAGACAAAAATTTATAAAAATGATTTGCTTTTTCGTTTTTTACAAAAATACGTACAACCCTTATACATTTAATTGGTACAATTTTACAAAATACATATTTTAAATAATATAAACCCATAGTTAAATTAAAGCTGGATAATATGTTGTTGCTATTAACGTTTTTAAAATACTTATTAAAATAAATTTAAATATTTGGCCAACTTTTCTCCATAGGACTTATAGTTTGGCCGAAAATCTAAAAAAGAACGTACTTCCACTTCCCCTTCCCAACCATAAATCCTCCATAATTTGTTTTTCCTGAATATTTTGTTATATTCTCCACCTCTTTTCATGAATTTCGTCTTACTTTTTTTTTCACTTTTTATCTCTTCCGCACTATAATAAAAAGGTATAACCCGATATTTTTATACCAGACAGCCCTAAAAAGGGGCTGTTTAATAATATATAAGAAGGCATACATTAAATAAGAAAAAATAGCCCATTTTTGGATTTATTCATTTTCAATTTTTCTTTTTATCCCATTCACCCCTAAACAATTGAATAGGTTTTATTGATAATGACATGTCCGTTTTTCTCATCCAGTTCTATAAACTTCTTATTTTTTTTAAATGCCTTCTTTTAAGAATGATGAAACACTTTAATAATTATTTCTTTGTTTCATTTTTTTTCAAACGTTCGACGATAACCTAATATTATTTAACATGTATCGTTTAAAGAAAAAAAAACGAAATTTGTTGCTTAATAAATACAACGTCATTACGTTAAAATAAGTAAATAATGATTCTTACCTAAATTTAGTCTTACAAGCACACAAAAGTTTACATAACATACTTTGTTAGGAATACAAAAAAAATAAAAATAATATTTTTACTAAACCAGTTTACTTGTTCTTCTGGCCAACTGAAAAAATAATTGTTATTTATTTATTTAAACCAAATCTTAATAAACATCGTTAAAAAGCTCATAAAACAACATTTTCTCCAGAAGTTTTCTTTTTACACTTTTTTTCTATACCGACTATTAAACAAGCTATACCGGTAGGGTATTAGACATATCAAAATGAGACTTGGTATAGATAAATGGCATATGAAGCGGAAAGTTTTCGCATATTTATCACTTTTTGGTCAAATGCGGTTTAACCGAAAATGGCTTCATTTCTTGAAAACTTAAATGGGACATTTTTAAAAGCTTTTACCTAATTTTTTAAAAGCCATTTCTTATACTGCATATAGAGGATCATAATTTTTTAATCAATCTCAAATGCCTTTAATTCTGTTCCATACATTTTTGGACGTGGCTTAAAATTGAACCAGTGGCGATTTACGAGTAGATGTAAATATTTGTACTTCTTCTTATTTTATTAAAAACAAAACGCGATTTAATAATTGAGAATTATTGCCAGTTGCCGTATTTAAGCTTGGGTATTTTATATACCGTCCTTATTTAAATAGTGCATGTACAGGGTTGGTCCGGATATTTAGACAGCGCCTATCACGTTTACTATTCAAGGAAGAAAAAAACTTATAAAACAAATGTTTCAAAAAATTATCCAAACCATCAAAAAAATTATTTTTGCAGATATAGAGTAAGCCAAAAATGTGTTGAGATTTTATTTATTTATTTTTTAAATGGAATGCCCTGTATATTATGTCACCATTAAATAGGTCTTTTCAAAAGCTTCACAAAAATACACACAGTTTTGTTTTACTCTTTATCTGCAAAAATATAGTATTTTGACGGTTTGGATAATTTTTTAAACCTTTTATATTTAAAGTTTATTTCTACCTTGTATAATAAATAAAATAGGCGCTGTCCAAATAAACGCACCAACCCTGTATACCTAATTTAAATTTATTGCAAATCATGTTGACAGTTACACTAAGCTTATAAAAAAAATTGTATTGGTTTTAATTGTTTTGTAAGGTTTTGTATTATACTATTACAGAAATACATTTAAAAAAGCAAGATTTTAAGTATTTTCACTTCTAAAAACTTTACGATTTTGTGATTGGCAGCCCTTCAGTTACACGAACAGTTCCAAGATTAAAATAAGACCAAAATAAGGCATGACCTAAAATCGACATAAATAAAGCCAGGCACAATCCTTATTAAGGGAGTCCTTATTCCACCTTGCATCGGCGCAAGGTCAGATGTCAAAATAAGGCCGGTATTATTAGTGCCTGGCCATGTGCTCCCTCTAGGGGAAGCAACAAAAGACAATATGACCAGGGTTGATCTTTTCTAAATCAGTAAAGGTGCCTTTTTAAAACCTAACCCATTTTGTTAAATTATGTTAGGACAAACCAAAATTATAAGCATTTTTACCAGTAAAAAATTTTACCTTTTTCCACAGACCTAATTTTATGCCCTACAAAAACAAGTGATAAATTTAAAAGATCCAGAACTCTAGCAATATTGTAATATTATTTATTTTCTTACTTATACAGGTCGATTTCCAAAATAAATATATGTTTATTTACGACTAGAGCTGTTACGCCACTAGTGGTATAGTTTCTCGAGGTCGATTTCTTTAGGAATTTTTTTCTTATATCCTATGATGATTACTTTCTAAGATATGCTATCTATCCAGTACCCTGTATTTGTAATGGAACAAATAAACTTTAGTGGGTATATTAAAAGACTGATAAGGTTTCTGTCCCGACATACCTATCTCTCAACGCACTGTTCGGCGAGTTCCAAGAACTTTATCGTGTTTACTTTAATACGGTTAAAATGCATTGACGACGTGTCAAGTAATTGGCTGTTTTAACTTGCTTTAAATTTTCGCCACAGAACAGAAGTGCAAGTAATTCGCAAAATCTAAACGAGTCGCCGTAAATGCTAAATAAGTATTAAATACACAATTTATCCATTAAAAGAATAAATCTTCGCAACAAAATTGCTTTAAGTAAGTACACATTATAATGTATCTTCTAAAAAATAGCTTTTAAAAGTATTAACCTAGACTAATGCAATTTTTATACGATAAGGGACACATTTTATTATTAATTTTAAAATTTCTTAGTCCGTTATATTAATTAACATCCATAAAAATGGTTTTAATATTTAATGATAATTTTGTAAAATTTCAATCTAACGAATATTATATTCAATTAAAACAAAACATGTTCACTTTTCACACTGCATACTACTTTTGTATTATTTAAGACAAGATAAGTCTAATAGTATTTTTTAGAGCATAAAACTGCTCTATATGCCCTAAGTACTTGGCATTGTACTGGATGTCAAGTTATAAATTAAGACCCCCTAATTTTTTTTTATCGTACAAAAGAAATAATTATATCGGTTGGTTAATTCTGTAGTTTTTAAATTATTAATTAAATTTTTATTATCTTTTAAAATATACAGGGTAGGACAAAAAGTATATATTTTTTAAAATGGAACACCCTGTGTATTATATAACTAATAAAAAGATCTTTTATAGACCTTTAAAAAAATACTACATTTTATATATCTATTTTCATTAGCTTCGAAAATGTATTAATCCAAATCTAAAGAATAAGTGTATGTATATTTTATGGCAATAATTTTGTTTTATCTTTGAACCAACCACGAAGGCTAAATGCCTAAATACTAACGTACCGTGGATGTCTTAAGCAAGGTAAAAGGGAGTTTGTTGACATGGGATGACTTAAATACTTGAAGATTTGGGGGGAAGGAAAGACCTCCGCGGGAAGCAGGTTTCACATTCTAGAAACTCTAGGGATAAAAGCACAAACAAAGTGGGAAGTTCGGGGCCTGTCCAGTTGGACCGTATAGGGATGCATACGCGCGGCACCACGAGTTTCTCTGTTGGTAACCGTGAGTGGAGGAACTATACTGGACAATTCTTCAGAGCAGAAGCCATGGAAGTACCTATACAAAAGCGCAAAGTCCCCCACAGCCCGACGATGGGTAAGAGAGGGAAGCCTTTCGTTAAGTAAAGGATCATTAATGAGACGAATAGCTCTTCGTTGAATGTAATCAAGATTGCTTATGGTTGTGGGGGACGCTATGCCCCAGATATGAGAACAATATTGCGAGGGAGATCGGATATGGGACACATACATATAAAGTGTATAAATTAGGAGGGAAAAATACTTTTGGCTTAAAAGAGAAATCCAAGCTTTTTGAAGCTGCCGTGACTATAGATACAATGTGTTTATGCCAGTTAAGGTTACTTTTAAATGTGACGCCCACAAGATTGAAGGTGTCTTTGCTCTGTAAAAACTTGGCCGCTCATAAGAAGAGGATGAGTATTTGATGTTTCTTTTCGCAACAAGGAACATGATTGTGTTTTGGATGCATTAAAATGGACCAATTGCACAATAATTTTATTTATTGCCCTATTTCCAAAACCATTAAAGATAAACCCATAAAATATAGTATTTTTGTAGTGGTCTTTATATTATCTTTTAAATGGTGATTTAGTATACCACAAGCCATTTAAAAAAATATAGTTTTTGTCATACCCTGTATTTCTTACTAGAAAAAAATAATTCTGATGTAAGATACAGATACTTCCGAAACATCCTAAGAAAAACGTGTTTTTATTTATTTTATACGTTAGGAAATAAACAAGTTAGGAGAATTATATTACGTTTGTAATGGAAATTACAAAATATTCTTCAAATTTGCATGTCCATATTTCGGAAACTAATTGAAATGGGTATATGATATATGGGATTTTTTTTTGGTTTTAAAATCTTTTTACCGATGAAATAATATATAGGGGGTCTCATTTAAAAAAATCATAATTTGGTTGTACCCTGTATATTTTAAGAAATAATTAAAATCTGATAAGTAATCCAGAAACTACAAAATTAACCTAACAAACAAAAGTTAAGGGGGTGTTAATTAATAGCTTTAAGGGTGTAAAGTACAGTGAATGTACCGGGTGGTACATACACTGTACAGTGTTAACTAAACACACGTGAAAATGTATTAACGCTATAACAGACGTGTGGTTATATTTACCACTTTGTTCAAAAGCTTTTAGCCAATTCAAAATAAGCCAATAAACAAACATATATTTATTTTATTATTTTTATGACCTTTTTAACGTACGTTATTAAAAAGTAAAAGGTTTTATAAAAACAAACTGGCTTTTATGGTACATAAATATGTATGGATTTTTTTTTGTTTTTTTGACATAGTCATTGGACTTATACTTATTAATGTAATAAAAATAGAAAATTGTATTTTTGCTTTAAAGCTATCTAAAAATGAAGTAATATTTACTTCAAGAACATAATAGGATAAAAAAAAAAAATTAGATCCTATGCAAACGTACATGGGTTTGAAAACTGTAACTTTTATGTTATGGAGTACCTACAGTCTTTTTGTGCATACAATACAAATAGAAATTTTGCATATAATACAGAAAGAAGATGTTTTCTTCTTTTTTTAAAGGGTATTTTTTGTCTCTTTAATTTTTTTTTTAATGTCTCCCCTTCTTCGTTATGTGTTTTCTTTATTTTTCTTTGTATTTTGTAATAATTGTCACTTTATTTCTTGTCTAGGCGGCTATGCTCTTAATTGTTTTATGATTTTGTAGAGTTTTTTTGGTTAAACATTTTAACCATTAAGATATTTAAAACATAATTTTTTTATTACATAATTGCTGTAAAGCACATACCGGTTGTTTCTTACAAGTGGTTCCTCCTATAACTTCTTACCTTTTAAGATAGAAAAATTAAATTTGGTATGTAGTTATTTGACAAGATCTACGATTAATTGACCTATTTACTTCCGGTTTAACCGGAAATAACTGCTACCTTAAAGTTTTGAATGTCTCCACCGCTATATTTTATTTTATTTCGATAGAAGTTGACATTCTGAATACAATGACACCTCACGTGTCATTTTTTGACACTTCTGCTGTCAACATTTTACTTTTTAAATTACAATCTAGAGTGCCATAATAAGGCTACAACGGTTTGTTTTAAGTCATAAAAAAATAAAATTAGTCGTCTTTTGTTTTTACGACTTCTTAGGGCGGAGTCAAAGTGTGCAAAATCCTATTTATGGTTATAACTTCTTTTTTCAAATAAAAGAAGGGTGGTCGTAAGCATACCTTAAAACAGCATTTTATACCGAATAATTTAGTACTACATAGGCGTTATTTCCAGTAAGACTTTTTCTACAGCACACATAATAAATTAATTATGTTGTCATAAATCGATATTACCCTGTAGAACAATGGTGGGTTAAAAATAATTTAAATATACGAAATGCCTATGTGGTACCAAATTATTCGAAATAAAATGCTCTTTTAGAATTTGCTAACGAGCCACCTTTTTTTCGTAAAATTATTAATAAAAAAGTTTTCCATATGCTGCCAACTTACGTAGACACACTGTATGTAGGTCAAATTTTATTTTTAAATTAACTTTTAAATTTTCATCCAAACCATGATCATTCCAAAATTACTTCACATGCTTTACTGACTCTCAGAAAAATACAAAATCAGTTTTATATTTTTAAACTTTTTTACTTGAGGGTTCTAAACATAGTTTTTTTGTCCTAGCTCAAAAAATAAATTAGAATCATATACTTTGATAATGTTTCTAAATGCAGTATTTTGCAGCGAATCCAATGATGTAAAATATTACGACAATTAACTTTTTTTTCATAAAAAATCATTTATTATGTAAGTAAATGAATTTTATATTACCTAATAGCGTACATCGCAATTCGTCGTAAGCTTGAAATATAAAAAATGTTCTTGTTTCTTAGGTATATCCCAAAAGTTTTTTAAATAATTTAAATTTAAACTTTATGTTTATGTATTTTGTGTTAGTAATACCAAATTTAACTTATCACACAAAATCGTGAATGGCTTAATGTAATTAAATTTTCATCCAAACCATGATCATTCTAAAATTACTTCACATGCTTTACTGACTCTTAGAAAAATACAAAATCAGTTTTATATTTTTAAACTTTTTACTTGAGGGTTCTAAACATAGTTTTTTTGTCCTAGCTCAAAAATAAATTAGAATCATATACTTTGATAATGTTTCTAAATGCAGTATTTTGCAGCGAATCCAATGATGTAAAATATTACGACAATTAACTTTTTTTTCATAAAAATCATTTATTATGTAAGTAAATGAATTTTATATTACCTAATAGCGTACATCGCAATTCGTCGTAAGCTTGAAATATAAAAAATGTTCTTGTTTCTTAGGTATATCCCAAAAGTTTTTTAAATAATTTAAATTTAAACTTTATGTTTATGTATTTTGTGTTAGTAATACCAAATTTAACTTATCACACAAAATCGTGAATGGCTTAATGTAATTAAATTTTCATCCAAACCATGATCATTCTAAAATTACTTCACATGCTTTACTGACTCTTAGAAAAATACAAAATCAGTTTTATATTTTTAAACTTTTTTACTTGAGGGTTCTAAACATAGTTTTTTTGTCCTAGCTCAAAAAATAAATTAGAATCATATACTTTGATAATGTTTCTAAATGCAGTATTTTGCAGCGAATCCAATGATGTAAAATATTACGACAATTAACTTTTTTTTCATAAAAATCATTTATTATGTAAGTAAATGAATTTTATATTACCTAATAGCGTACATCGCAATTCGTCGTAAGCTTGAAATATAAAAAATGTTCTTGTTTCTTAGGTATATCCCAAAAGTTTTTTAAATAATTTAAATTTAAACTTTATGTTTATGTATTTTGTGTTAGTAATACCAAATTTAACTTATCACACAAAATCGTGAATGGCTTAATGTAATTAAATTTTCATCCAAACCATGATCATTCTAAAATTACTTCACATGCTTTACTGACTCTTAGAAAAATACAAAATCAGTTTTATATTTTTAAACTTTTTTACTTGAGGGTTCTAAACATAGTTTTTTTGTCCTAGCTCAAAAAATAAATTAGAATCATATACTTTGATAATGTTTCTAAATGCAGTATTTTGCAGCGAATCCAATGATGTAAAATATTACGACAATTAACTTTTTTTTCATAAAAAATCATTTATTATGTAAGTAAATAAATTTTATATTACCTAATAGCGTACATCGCAATTCGTCGTAAGCTTGAAATATAAAAAATTTCTTGTTTCTTAGGTATATCCCAAAAGTTTTTTAAATAATTTTAATTTAAACTTTATGTTTATGTATTTTGTGTTAGTAATACCAAATTTAACTTATCACACAAAATCGTGAAAGATACATAAACACAAACTAATATATGTATTTATTAAACTTTAAAAGGCACGAAAGCAATAATTTTTTTGGCCATATACTTTATTTAGTGGCTGTTTTACCTTAGTTGGTATAAAAAGATTATTTACTTATGTTATAATTATTGTTTTTTCTTTTAAAATAAATTAAGTGTCATAGTGTTTTACATACTAGGGTTTACTTTAAAATACTGCATTCGGAAATATAATAAAAGGGATATAGTGCTATTTTAGCTGGGGCAAAAAACTAACAAATTATGTTAGGCGCCTTCTGTTATAAAAGTTTAAAAAGATAAAATTTGTTTTGTATTTTTCTGGAAAAAAGTAAAGCATGTGTAGTAATTTTAGAATGATCATGAAACTCTGGATAAAAATTTAATATTTAATTTAAAAATAAGATTTGACCAAAATTTGTTTTTAAAATATTGTATTGCGACGTACAGGGCCGATCCTAGCGGGAGGCAAAAACGTGCACGGCGGCCAAATTATTATCGACTAATGTAGAATAAAACCTCGAAAAATAGTTTTGCCCAATTGCCCTGATGGTGCATAGTAGGCCTGACTTGTGCATATTGGGGCCAACAACATCATCAACGCCGCAATCGCGCAGCACATTCGGTCGGCGAAAGATAACAATTCCCTATACATTCCTGCATAACTAATTAGTTTCAAAACAAGAAAAAATATACGACCTAATTCAGGACTAATTGAGAAATTTGTAGGATATTCTGGAATTCATGAAAAAATTATTAATTTAAGAGCGACAGACTAGATAGCGCAAACGTGTTTTTACTTTAAAAAAAATTGTTTCAAATTTTAAACGTATTAGTTTTTAAACTACAGAGTGGAAATTTTTTTAAAAATATATTTTTTTAATAATAGGAGCCGTTCAAGTATTACGTTACCGGATTTATCAATTATTAACCCTCCCACCCCCATGTCATCAAAAGTAAGCAAAAGACTTACCCCCTACCGTGCTTATGTAAACATTTGTAAATGCATTTTT
Source organism: Listronotus bonariensis (assembly GCA_014170235.1). Classification (NCBI taxonomy): domain Eukaryota; kingdom Metazoa; phylum Arthropoda; class Insecta; order Coleoptera; family Curculionidae; genus Listronotus; species Listronotus bonariensis. Next base: position 89,227 of record JACEGR010002250.1, on the reverse strand, counting down.
CTTTTAATGTCTTTCGTATTTTTTATTCTTTTATAAGCAGCAGTCATAATTCTAGAAATAAAAAATAGGCTAAGCATAGAGGACTCTGACGCACAAAAATATTTATTTTTTAAACTTTACTGACACGGTATTCAACATGGAGCAAGGTACAAATATTTTAATATTAAGTTGTATTACGAACAAAACAAACGTTTTTTGGTTTGTATTGTTCCGAATCACCTCGTATAAAAACACGTACCTTCGTTTATATACCTTTATTAACAATGAAACGTAACAATGATTACAACGACAAAATCTTCGGTTGTCAAAGTCTCGAACTTTACAGCACAAAAGGTTTTCTGTCGTTTTTTTGTAGTAATATGGAAGAGTGAAGAATAATCTAGAATTTTGGAGAAATATCGCGAAAATTTCCTAGTACAGGATGGCATAAAAGTTCTCAATGGATAATTCGGGCGGTTTCGGAAACCTTCGAAAGTGATAAAAGAACTTGGAAAAATAAAGGTAAATTATTTAAATAAATTAACAAACTAAATTAAATGATCCTAACTCTCTAAAATTCTCTAACGTAAACACATTTTTGAAAGTCTGTTACAGTATATTAATGTCTACATCAAGCCATTCAAATACAAAAAAATTACATAGTTTATTATTGTGACCAGTCGACAGAGCCAGTCATAAAAAATAATTCTGTCTTATGAAGTCAGGGTTTCTATCTTGCAGAGTAAAGATCCCTAAAGATGCCTTGAGCAATCGATAGCGAAACGTCGATAAACGATTTCAATGTGACGCGGTGCAAACTCAAGAACCAAGATTTCTCAGTTCTAGTACTTATACCTAAAATGGTTTAAACACTGACCTTAAAAAAATCATAGTAAATGGGATTTATTTGTAGTAACTTATTGCAACTATTTTTTAATTTTCTTAGAAACAAAATCAAATTCCTTGTAGGACTTTACTTGTAATTTAAATTTATGCCAAACTTCGTTCACTAACTGCATTTTGTACTTTTGTATATGCATGAGATGTTTTAAAACTTTTAAAAACATTTTGTTGTAACTTGGATTTATCTATTTGAAACCACATTTTGACATTGTGCGCAGTAATTCCCATATTCGATTGTAAGCAAGAAATTAAACATATTCATTATTATTTGTGGAAATCACCGAAAATGTATTTTGTTTTAAAGCATGGGCGCACTTAAGAGTACTCAGCCGCTTAACCACTGGGTATGCAGAGTGTTAAGACTATCAAATTAAAGCCACCCTATTGGTTTGATTTGACAATTTTGACACTTTACCCAGCAGTTAAGTACTCCTGAATGCGCCCCATTGTGTGGGTGGGTAACCATATGTGTAAAACAGTAAAAAGCTGCTGCTGACGTAATCATCATCTAGACCCCTCCCACCCCCATGTCATCAAAAATAATCAAAAGTAAAACCCCGTCCCCATAGTGCTTACGTAATATTCTAACGGCCCCATACCTTTTATACCAATTCAGATATTTTTAAAAAATTTGGGAGACGTCTCCCAAGCATTAGATGACATTTTTGGCATAAAAGAAACAAAATCTTTTTACCAGTTTCGTTTATGAGGAGTTTAAAGTATATATTTATTAAGAAAAAAATGGTACGCCACTGCAAAATATTTTCTAAAATTATCTTTTAGTTTAGAACAAATTTAATTTCTTTATTTTTTCTTATTTGATATATGGTTGCTAGGTACATAATGAGTGTGGCTCGTTAGCAGCTTTATTTTTGCATAAAATATTGAGGAGTAAAAACATTAAATTGGTTGTGGATTTAGGTAAAACGGATATTATTTTGCAAATTTGAAATTTATTGATAGTATCTTATTAAAATTCATAAAAAATAAAAACGATTTACCTTTAAAAGATTTTCTCTGGGGGTAATTAAAACAAAAAAAATAACATTTTAAATGTAATTGTGCGATTTAAATGATCCAATTGACAGTATTGCGAATAAATTATAAAAAACTTTTTTTTAAAAAAGCTTTAGTATAGATTTTGTTTATTTTTAGATTCTATGCATTTTTAAATATTATTTTGGAAAAAAGTAAAGTTGGAAAATATATTTTTATTTAAACTGTTTTATTAAATGGGGAAAACAGTAATCAAAAATGTATATATTTTTTAATGGTTATGGCTTTTGGGAAACATTAAAAATAAATTTGAAACAAGTAATTTTTTATTTATTTTTTTTTTTTAGTGCACCAAATAAAATGGTTTTCAGCATTGAAAAGTTAATAAAATTTGCCTTGTTGTATAAAAGGTTTTTAAATATTACATTTTTTTAAGATTATAAATAAAATATTTGTAATTTTGAATCAAATTTAATAATATAAACCTATTGGCTAATTTTTACTACTGTTTTTATTCTGAAAATATTTTAAATACAGTGTACTGTTAAGAATATTATATTTCATTTACCCAACTTAAATATCACAACCCCAAAAAAATTATACTTTTCATGCTGTACAAAAATAGTTTTAAAAATAATACTTTTGTTCAAATTTATTATTTAAAATCCAAAACAACATTTTAAAAATTCAATTTTAAGCCCCTCCTGTATTACATTATATGAATATTTTTATGAACGGTATGATTTTTCTTGGTAATTTAAAGTACAAAAAACAAAAATTTTATAGGTTTACTGAATAATAAACGATTTTTTTATAATTTTATCGACCTAAAAAGAATTGATCAAATAGGTAGCACCTTTCTCTCTCGCGATCTTAACTTGTTTTTTTATGGAACCACCATGGTGCGAAAGTGCACTCTTTAAAAAAAAAAATCAGTCCATCAACTACGGAGAAATCGCGTAACTTAAAAAAAAATTATTAAAATAAAAATTAAAATTAAAAATATTCTTGTTTTTGAAGTCGGTTTAGAAGTAAAAGTGGCGACCTTTCTTCGGTTTTTTTTTTTGGCAGTACTTATAAGGGCGGCCAATTTTAATTTGCACGTGAGCGGCGGAAGGTCTGGGATCGGCCCTGACGACGTAAAATGTTTTGTAAAATCCGAGAAACAAAACATATACAGGGTGTACTATTTAAAATATAAAAGTTTCAATCATTTCTGGCGAAACCAGAAATCGTAAATAATTTTTTATACACATAAAAATAATTTTTTGTTAGTCACAACAACCTTACTATATTTTGGTGAGTATTAATGAAGAAATAAAAAATGGCAGCTGGAAACTAATCTTGTGCATGCAAAAAGAAAAAATGTCACAAAAACACAATTACATACAACATATTTTTTATTTTAAAATTTAATATTAGGATGCTAAATAACAAATATGATACAGCCCTATACCCTTTTTATCCGAGTACATCTATTTATACGTATGTACATACAGTTTATTTCTTTAATGTGCCCCTTTTTTCTTTTATTTATGAGCAGATAATTAAAAAAAAACTTTTGGATATTTTTTTTGCTGGCTATATATTTGCATAAACTGTGAAAGCTTAAGGTTTGACCATACTTTTTTATGTATTATTTTTAATAAGCCACAAAAAAGCCTACAAGTTCATCACGAGTGGCAAATGTCAGTCATCCATTAGTTTAGATAAACTATACTTTTTATATACCTTTTATTACTAATATTTTTCCAATATAATATTCCTTTTAAGACAGTTAAAATTATTTGATGACACGTCAATAACCCACTATTTTTTTATTATTATTTTTGATATGCCACAGAAAGGCCCACAGGTCCATCACTAAGTGACAAATGTAAAACATCTGATTTTAATCACTTTTATTATTTTTATTTTTAACAACCGGATTGAGATAAGCAATTTAAAATAAGTTAGCTTAGATAAACTATACTTAATATTACCATTATTTTTTCAATAATCAGAAAGTTAACAAAGTTAAAATTATTTAATGGCACATTTATGACCCAAATAAACATTTATCATCAATACTTCACCTACTAAAATATTGCGGTACTTTAAAAATTACCCAAATACCTGATTTGGATGGCCGTATTTTCCAAGTATTAATTGGTAATTTATAAAGTACCGCCATTTTAAAGTGGGTGAAGATATTGACTATATACTCCTCGGTTATAAAGTACTCGTCAGAAGTTTTAAAATGATGGGCCACCAAACCCCCTTTTTCATAATTTTTTTCCCAAGATGGCACTTGGCCGCCATCTTAAAATAATTATCTGTCATTTTCACTCTAAAATTTAAGATTAATGCAGCAATGTCATATTCCATAATTTTTTTTTTTAAATTTGTCTGTTTAAAAAATAATAGGAAAGGGGGCATTAAAAAATAAATTGTATACTGCATATTTGGCATATTTAATTTAGGGTTTAAAATTGGTATTTTCTTTAGCATGTTCATTGTAAAATCTTAACAGACAGGGCTGCTGATCATGCAGTTACATCATTAGGGACCCCGCAAGTAAATTCGATCGTGTGTATTCTGAACCGAAGGCGCGTACCTACGAAAATTCTGGTTTCAGCCCTTCTTGCATAGTTGGCTTTTCAGGCCCATTAAGACGCCTTGACGATGTTTTTAAAGTTTTTGTATCGCATTTTTGTTTTTTTAACACGCTTTTATTAACTTGGGTTGTAACTATCAATCTGGCTATGTAACGGAATCTTTGAGCCTAATTTTAACCAACTTCCAGCTATTCGATTTCTTTGAAACTTTGCACACGTATTAAGGAAACATGACAATGCAATAATCTGCAAACAGTATCCCGTTATCTTTTTTGAATCGCCAGGAAAAAAATTCCATTATATTATAAAAACAACACCCAGGATGCCATCTGTTGGCAACATTTCAAACTTTGCTATTAAATGAAGAAGAAATTTTTAGTTTTTACACAATTTGGTTAGTTGCACCATTAGTTCAAGGATTCCATAATAAAAATTACATTATGTGTAATGTATACATAATACATAATGTGCAATTAATAAAAATTAACATTCTTTTTTGGATCGCCAGGAAAAAAATTCCATTATATTATAAAAATATAAAAACAACACCTAGGTTGCCATCTGTTGGCAACATTTCAAACTTTGCTATTAAATGAAGAAGAAATTTTTTAGTGGGTTGCAATATATTGGCAACGGTCCAAACATTGCCTGGATTGCCATCTGTTGGCAAAATTTCAAACTTTGCTACTTAATGAAGAAGACATTTTTTAGTGAGTTGCAATCTGTTGGAAAAATTTTAAAATTTGCCACTCTTGTTCATTAAAAAATTTTTTCGCCATTTTGTCAAGAGTAGCAGAAACTAAAAATGAAAAATAATTAATAGTTTAAAAAACTAAAAAAACACGCTTTTATATACAACCGAACTAAAATTAGAAAATAATTTTTCATTAAAAAAATATTGTTATTTCATAGTAAAAAGCGTGGGGTGATAAATATATTAAATGTTATAATTATTATATTTGCAAATATCTATGATGGAAAAGTTATGAAAAAATAGTAAAATGCACCCCACGCTTTTTACTATGAAATGACAATATTTTTTTTAATGAAAAATTATTTTCTAATTTTTAGTTCGGTTGCATATAAAAGCGTGTTTTTTTAGTTTTTTTAAACTATTAATTATTTAATGTATTTTTTTATTCTTATTTTTTGCCCTCTTGCAAAATAAACCAAACCGACTTTGACGGTCTTACATCTCAAATTCAATTTATGAAAATTAACAAGCAGACACGGACAAATATTATACTGAAAAGTAAGAGTTTTTATGTCGTCGTCTATAAATCCTTAAAAACAAAATCAAAGAAAAGTTGGTACAAAAAACACGTGTAAAAAACATGCTTGCGTAATTGAAAACGTTTTTATCCGCCAATAAAAGCGCACGTGCGTTAAAAGGATTTTATTTAAAAGTGCGTTAAAAAATTCCTATACGTAGGATATAAAAAGGTTTTTGTATGCAGTATTATTCTAAAAAGAACATATTTAATTACAAAAAGACACTTAATATTTCACAATACGTAAAATATTAGACACCAGAGGTCAAAATTTGATCCAAGTAGGAACACCGAACCTGACAATGGTATTTATAGGTTTTTGGGTCGCTGATTCCGAATTCGAGGTCGGTAAAGTTCTATCAAGTCAGGTTCAAAGGCATAAAGGGTTAAATTGATAAAAATTATGCGAAAAATCTAAAAAAATCATACGTATGTTTTTGGATAGGTAAATTCAAAGCCACAGTTATTTTCAACGTTCAAGGACATCTAGTCGTATCGAGGTCATTTGACGGTCTAATCGACAAAAATCGTCGAAAGTATCTGAAAGTTGCATACTTTGATCAAAGTGATCCTAAAAACTTGTATACAGTTTTTTAGATTATCATTAAATGACCTCGATAGAACCTTTAGATGTTCTTAAATATTGAAAGTAACCACGGCTTTGAATTCAGCAATCCAAAAACATACGCATGATTTGTTTCAGATTTTTCGGACCAGTTTTAGCAAACGGATTAACCGAAAAATCTAAAGTTTTTACCATGTACGTAGATTTACATGCTTGCATTTTTCAAATACCAAAAAACGTTTAAATTTCAATATAGATAAAAATCCAAAATCTCTTTAAGTTGTCCTTTTGTTATAACTTCCTTATTTTGTAAATTATTTAACTTCTAAAATGTGAATAAACAACTTTTGTTCTGAGTTATGACGTTTTTCCTGACCGTATTTTTCAATTTTCACTTTGATGTGTCATATTTGCATGACTTATCAATAGTATAACAGACTAACAAAAACTTCAAAGATAACTCAATACTTTATTAACATTGAAACATTACAATAAATTCAAATAACAAATTTATAATGAGTTGAAAAAATATTGATAATGTTGGGGAATGAGTTTCGAATTAACCAAGGACATGCAATCACTTTTCTTTCTTTCATTAATTGTCAATTTTTTCTTATAAGATCTTTCTAGTTTAATGATAATATTCTTGGTCTGTCCATTTCTGTTTTGTTTGACAACAACCGTATTGAAATGTTCCTGACTATAAGAATACTTATATTTGAAAGTAAATGGATTTTCTTTTTCATACTTAATTACTTTCATTTGGTTCAGTTGGATAACATTTCCATTGGTGTCCTTAGAAAATGTCCCAATACTGCTGCTTAATTTCTTCAAATCAAAAAAATTTTCATGCGATAACTCATTCACATTGTAAGAAATTCCGCGTTTCTTGGCCGTCCTTATTAACATTGGATACTGTTGAGGTATGTATATCGGCCCACCTTTTTAGCTTTTCCAATTTCCTTTTCGATCACCGAATGAACAGCGTCACCCTCATTTTGGGTGTGCCCAACGATAAGGTATTTATGGGTTATACTTTTTATTTTCAATTTCCATACTGCATACAAAAACAAGGCCATTATATAGCGGTTTTTATTTTGACCGCAGCAATTGTCTGAGTAAAAAGTAATTTCAACATTTTCATTATGGGCGGCTATTTTTTCTAAGAACATTAGGAGACACGATCCGATTTCGTTGGCGCCCCTTTGGCCCTTTTCCTCATGCCAGAAATAACATTCCACATTCCCTGTTCCAAGTTGAGAAATTGTAAAATTATACAAGTTAATTTTTGATTTATAGTAGAAGAGCGAAGCATCTCCTATAGGACTTGGAAGAACAGCTTGCAAATCGAACGTTGCTACTACATAGTTTTCTGAAATGCGCTTCTTATCTTCTTCCTTCGACTCAAAATTTTTTCTTTGGTGTGTTCCTCTACCTTTTTTTAGTTCTTCGTCATTCGGTGCATTTTTAAGCTGTTCGCATAAATTGCAGAGGTCTTTCTTAGGAGCAAAAAATGAAATATTAAATTCTTTTAGGAAAATTCGGCTATACATTGTCAGATTGGCAGCTGGTTCATGCTTGTCTTTATGGACAGCTAGACATTTATCCCCTGAAATATATTCCCGAGAAGAGTCCTCGCGCCTGTAATGACTCTCCATTCTAGGAATGGAGTTGATGTGCTCACGTACTGAGTTCTTAATTTTTTCATCCACCCTTTTATAATGATCGTGTTCTTCTCTCCTATCTTCAACAGTAATTTCATCGATCTTCTTATCCAAGACAGTGCGAATGGGTCTGTCATTAATTCCTAGAGTGTTTTTGAAAAACAATTTGCATACTTTTATTTTTGTATCTTTATTGTAGAGATAAAATGCATGGTTGCATTGTCGTGGTTTGTCTGGATTACGACAGTATCTATACGCCGGTTGTACAGACTGTACATTTCCTGCAATGAATGACCGTTGCTTTTCGATATTACCAAGCCTCCAATAAGTTTCGAAAATTTCGTTACGTTTTTCTTCGGTGAATTTATCGGAGCACTTCAATCGACACTTTATCCCACACGATGTCAACATTTTTTTGCTTCAACGATCTTTTTTGATTTAGGTGCAACATATTCTTGGCCCAAATTACGAAAACGTTTCAGTTTTTCTTTCTCCCAATCATTGATTTTTCTTACTCGTTTTTTTCCTCGTTTGGTTGGGACGATATCATTTATAGAAATACTAGGCACTGCAACAGGAACAGGGTTGGGCGCTAATGCCTTTCCTCGATTTTCTTTAACTGTTTCTTTCGTCTCGGAATCACTTAATGAGGAATTACTTGGTCTGTATTCTGGGTCAGCATCTGAATCGTATTTATCAGCCGATCTTCTAGAAGGACTCAAGTTTGAAGAAGAACTTGAAGACGAACTAGTAGAGGTGGTGTCTGAAGAGCACAAACTTGTTGATAAACGTCTCGATGATACATTCATGTTTGTAGAATCGGTACACATAAATTCTGTATTTGATTGAATACACTTATTTGGTAAGGTTGGCTCTGGAAACAAAACAGGCTGTGGTAGCGGAGTATACTCATCTAATGGTAAGAAAGGTGACACAGTGAAATAGATCTCTTTGGGTTCAACGTCAGCATCAGGTAAAGTTGTTTGGTCTTCCGCTTTACACACATCATGAGACAAAACTAAAGAATTAGATGTAGGCTCATTTGGTAATGTAGACTTCACAGGGCGTTGTACTGGGTCGGAATTCAATGCAGGTAAGTTATTAACTGATGTAGGTTCAAGCAAAAGGTGTCCTTCGATACGCTTGAAAAAAGGGTCTTATCGTTGGGCAAAGACGTTTGCGAAACATGATTACTTTTTGTTTGCATTGCAATAGCCTTATCCACCATTCTTTTAGCTCGAGACGTCATCTGGAAACAAATCTGACCTAAGATTCTACCCAAATAATAATGACATAAAAGTACGTCCATTAATTACGTGAGCTGAAATGGGGAGGTGTCTGGCAAAATCTGACTGAAGTGAGGACGGGGATAAATGAGAATCTCATGTCAACATTTTATTTCATAGAATGTACAGAGACAGGACCTATCACATCTTCAAAAACATCTCATCGAGAGGGAGGGGAACGTCCAGATTTTTAAAAACTGCTCAAGTAATTAATGGACTCCCCTAATAAAAAAATTATCAAAGTGCACTTCTATATGAAATAATAAAGTGAAGTGCCTCAAAACTGTCACATTTTGAGTTGTGAACAAAAAATGCAAAAACTGTACATAAGTAGGCAAGAATAAAGTCATAACTTAAAATATTTCTACAGAATGGAATTGCATATTACAAGAATACTGTCACAACTCGAAATATGACAAAGCTAAGAAATTTTAATGCAAAAAGATTGCTCCACTTATTCTAAAACACAGTCACAACTCAAAATATGACAGTATTCACGAATAATAATACCTATGCATTTACTTACCTTAGGCAGGAATACTGGCACAATTAAAGATATGACACTAAAGTGGATATATATATATATATTTATATATATATATATATATATATATATATATATATATATATATATATATATATATATATATATATATATATATATATATATAGTTTTTTACCAAGTTGAGATCCGATTAAATTTAGGATAACCCGAGATCCACTAAAAAAAAACTAAATATAAATAAACTTATTTTGTATAAGAGTTTTAGATTTTATTTTTATTCATGGCAACTGCTGAGGGGTAAATTATTTGACGTTTTTTATATACATAACATATTTTAGACAGATAGAGATCACCTATTTATATTTGCAAGTTGAGATCCAGTTATTTATATAAACTGTAATTATATATTAAGGTGAGATCTTGCAGTGTTGCCGATAGTAAGGGTTTGCCAGGATCTCATCTTGGGTATATATATTTATGTATGTATAATTTATAAATAAAGTGTGATAATATTTCCGATTACCCGATTACAACTTATTGAACGTAGTGATAAAAAATATTTAGCAATAATTTATGAATTTTAATATTTGAATTTCAGTAAACCATAAATAAACACTATTCATAAGGCTATCAGTTTTTTCTTTGCTACTTCTAATTAGATTTGAAATAATATTACGTATCTGTCAAGCTACTTTATGTTAAAAAAGTGATAATAGTTTAAGGCACATTAGCAAATTATTAAAAGTTCAGCAAACATCGGATAGTATTTATCGAAGTTTATCAGTTTTATACGTATTACCAGGAATTTGATCTGCGGGAGCTCGTTCTGTTTCTTATTCGGTTGGGTTGGAAAGGAAATGTCATTTTATATTCATTCTGTACTCTCTTATGGTGATCGCACGTTGATATAAAAATGTCTTCAAGAACGTTAAAAATTATGAGTTTGGTGCAAAATAGCGAGGGTAAGTAATTAGTATTATATAAATACGTAATAATTATTTATAATGAAGGGATGATTGAACTTTATTTTTATAAGAAGTGATAGTATACAGGTTGTTTTAGAACAAGATGCTGCTCCTTGAGAGTATAATTCCTTGGGTGATTATAAGAGGAAAAATTAAACTTCATGTCCCAAATCACTTAATTTTTTTTGAAAAAAATTTGCTTTGAATGTTTTATATTTCTACAACACATAGAAAATGTAACAATATGTATTTTTAAGAATGAAACTAATGAAATTTTTTCATTGCGTTCTTGTCTAAAACACTCAAATCCTTTTTAAAGAAAAAGTGGAACGTCACTGGATTTTCTCAAAGTTATTTTCATTTTCTAGAAATCATTTTAAAGTAAAAAATGTTTCTGTTTTTTTACGATATGTTTCTTCCGAAAATAAATAAAATTACCCTCTTGAGTTAGGCATGTACAGGGTATTTTCCCATATATTGACTCCTACAGGGATTATGTGAAGAGATTTCATAAAATTCTAAATACAAAGGTTTTGGGGTTTTTCCTAAAATTTCTGAATACGATTTCAAAATTTTTGTTGCTTTTTTAGAAATGACAAATTTTGACAGATTTTTTTAATTTTATGATTTAAGATATAAATATATTATGGTTTAACTATCTTTAGTTAAACCGTTTTGGAAATATCAGGCTCTAAACTTTTTGAAGCAAATTTTACTTAAAAAGCTCATAAAATTTATTAGATTATGTGATTAATCAATGATAACTAAAAAATATATATATTTATGAATTTATAGAGTGTGCTCATAAAATATACCACTAGTTTTTATTTCGTGAAAGACTAAAAATTAGACTAAAAGACATATTTTTAATGTTATCGTTTAAGGTGTATTGGGTTAGATCCTCATATTTTAACCTCAAAAATGAGGCTTAGGATTTTGTACTCGCCTGCTAGTAGTTTTCAAAATACGGTTCATCACGTGATACCCTGTATTTTTAAAACTACTATAAGGCTAGTACAAAACATTAAGACTCATTTTTGAGGTTGAAATATGAGGATCCAACCCAATATGCCTTAGTCCAAAAGTTAATAGTTTTCAAAATACAGGCTATTATGAAATCGGAAAATACCTTTTTCAATACATACTAAAACATTAACATCTGATTATCTCAGAAAGGGCTGCTCGGAGCGACATACATTATGTGTATCTTTTTTGAGCAAGATATTGATAAATTGATTATATCCAGCCACAAAAAAGTTATGATTCTTTAAATGTGGACGAAGAGCTGCTGGTGGTGCCCTTTACCACCTACTTCAAAACTATCACCAGATTTCAATTTCTCATACCAATAAACCCCTAATCACTGAATTTCATCCAAATCGTGCAATATTGAAGAAAAATCTTTAAATAAAAGTAAAAATAAATATTAAATTTGCCACCCTGTATCTCGACTATTATCAACTTTCGGACTAGACGTTTTGGGTTAATATTTTCAACCAGAGAATATCTAGTTTAACTGTGTACCATTGACTACGGGACACCCTGTATAGGGAGTTCCATTTAAAATAACAAAGTTGGTGGTAGTTCCGATAAGACCAAAAACGATTTTGGATTGTTTTTATGTCACAAATGTTCATCATATGCAACCATATTAATACCTCAAATTTCAAATCTCTAACTCAAACCGTTTAGAAATGACTCCGTGGACTAAGTTTTATTGTCATCCGGCATGTAAGAATCGATTTTTTAAAGTCTTCAAAACTATAGTTTTTAGTGATCTGTTTTTAAAACTTTTAAAATTTTGTGTCTAGTTCTAATCGTGTAGGATATGGTGAGTTTTTAAACCTAATATTTCGTTCCCCATTTTTTTGATTCACCCTGTTTCCAATAGCTCCAATAGCTCTTTCGACCTATCCCATCCAATTTACGGATTTTTGATAAAAATAAATTCAGATAGCCTTTCACCCGATTAATATTAATTGCCTGATCTTATTCATGCTCCACAATAGTCCACAAATTGCTGATGAATTGTTTGGGTTTTAAAATAAAATTATTCGTCTTGTTGAGTCACATTCACAATCGATGCATATGGCATATTATGCAGATAAAACTTCATTTTGTTTATGTTTCAAGAAAACTTGCAATTTAATAAGTTGCTATTTATTCGCCTCTTATCTTATAAACACGATGTAGAAAACAAACGTTTTTTCTTGTTTACCTATTAATATTAATCCCTGGTATTTTTACTAAATGCGTAAAATAGCATACACATTCAATAATTAATACGTTTTAATTAAAATTTTTATACAGGCTCTCCTAGAATATAGTTTTAAAAAGGACAAATGGAAAAATATTTATTCTTTTGATGAGTGCTCATTTATAAAAACGTTTTTATTTGGAGAAATGGGATTCGATATAAGAAAAATTTAATTGGCGAAAAAATCTAAGATGGCGGAAAAATGTTTCTATATTTTATCGTAGAAACGAAAGACGATAGAATAATGAAATTCTATGTAAATATTACTAGTATGAAAAGACACATTCTGCATATTTTTTTATTTAATATAAATTCAGCAAACGTCCTATTTTTTTAAATTCCAAACCGTTAAGTTTATTGTAAAAATAATAGATATGAAATAGTTGTTCAATTTTTCGTGATAACCTTTTTTTCTATGTCGTTGCTTTAGTTATTCTTTAAATTTAGTTAACAGAAATGATAGGGGTAGTCTAGTACAACCCCATTCAATAATTATAAATATACATATATACAGGGTGCTTCAATTTTGAAAGCGAAAACTTTAGGACTGACGGAGAAGAGTTTGCTATATAAACTGTTACACATTTACAGGGTATTGAAGTTTAAATTTTGTTTTCGATTTTTTTGACAATAATTTCTGAGCAAATCGATTTAACTACATAAAATTAGATATTCTTAGATTTGTTAGGACGAGAAATTTAAATTCGTTAATAGTTTTGTGCTGCCTTGCAGGGGGCGCCATCTACAGGACATTTAGCTTATTTAAAACTGCACAATTTTTTTGCACTTCACTGTACCGACTCTATTATTGCGAAAAACCATTTCCCGACCTTTTTACATAAAAAGTTATACGTGATTCATGTCGCTAGGACTAATGTTTTTGAGAAATATGCATTTAAAGTTTTTATTGTATTAAAATATGTAGTAAGTTTATTTTTTAAAGGATTTTCTTTAACTAACTACCGATATATTTAAAATACATTGGGCCCATTTGGACAGGTATAGACATGTGAAAGTTATTAATTTTACTTCCACCAGGGGCGTGCGTAGGGGCAGTTTTTGCGCAATTTTAGTGGAAAAAGTGGTTATATCTTTTTATGTAAAAAGAAGGTATAATCGTTTTCGTATTAACTGAGTCGGCACAGTGAAGTGCAAAAAGTTATACAGTTTTATGTAAGCTAAATGCCCTGTAGGTGACGCCCTCTATAAGTTAGCACAAAACTATTACCGAATTTAAATTTCTCGTCTTAAAAGACCCAAGGATACCTAATTTCGTGCTGTTACATAGATTTTCCAGAAATTTTTAGAAAAAATCGAAAACAAAATTAAAACTTTAACACACTGCAAATTTGTAAGGAAGCATCTTTCGAATATAATTTATTAATTAAACTAATATTACTTTTCAATACTCCGCCGGCTCCTAAAGTTTTCGATTCCGAAATTGGAGCACCCTGTCTAGAAAGTGTGTTTTCCTAATAATATTTCCGTCATTTTTATACCACGTTATTTCCTAATAGTTAACTTTGCACTCAACGTTTATACAAGAAACTACCCTTTATTTTGATCAACGAATCACTTCCTTAAATTTTTCTCGTTTGTTTTAAAACATCCTGTATATTTATTTCATTTTTTGTCCAAGCCTATACACCAGTATTTATAGGTAAATCACCATCTTATGAATTCGAGGAGGAAACAGACCCATGGGTAGATTTTCGAAAATGGAAAGAAATGGAAAGTCGTGAAAACTTAGAAATTAACAATACATATGAAAATATGCACAACTATCAGGTGCATCAAAGCTTAGAGAAATCTGAAAATCAATTAGAGTGTGAAAATTTAAGTTCACGCAGTACTTCGGTAATAATGAATAAAGATAAAAGAAATAGTTTTTATTCGACTTATTTTAGGTGGTTTCGCCTTCATGGGAATCAGATTATGATCCAATATCAGATGAGGGTAATAGTGAAGAATCATATGAAAGCGAACAAAGAAAATCTATTGATGAGCGAAGTGTTACAAACGTGTTGGTAAATAGTTTATTCATAGTTATAACTAATTGCTCCCCTAAAATTTATTAAATACATATAGTAGGAGAGCTAGTAAACCCTTCAGGTAACGTTAAACATGTAAGGCTGAAAATTTGTATAGTGATGAGTCATAACATGATAAGTACGAAAATCATCACCTGGCAGGCATCAGCCGTGCACATCATCACCCTGTATATTTTTGAAAGTTTAAAAAATAATAAAAACAAAAAAATTTGTAGCTGTAAGCTTGAAATTTTTCTAGGATTTAGTTCATTCATAGTAAGGTTTGAAAAACAAATGACAGTCGTTTTCGATGAGCACAAGTACCTGCCAGGCGAACTGAAAGGTGTGGCTGATTTGGATGGCGATATTTCCAAAACTATAAGAGATAGACATATCAAATGTGGTATTTTCTTAAAGCTCTTTTAAGATCTTTTTAACGGTGATACTGGTGATAATATACAGGGTGGAAAAAAAGTTTTTTTGTTTGTGAGGCACCCTGTATATTATATTACCATTAAAAAGATCTTAAAAGAGCTTTAAGAAAATACTACATTTGATATGTCTATCTCTTATAGTTTTGGAAATATGGCCATCCAAATCAGCCACACCTTTCAGTTCGCCTGGCAGGTACTTGTGCTCATCGAAAACGCCTGTCAATTTTTTTCAAACCTTACTATGAATGAACTAAATCCTAGAAAAATTTCAAGCTTACAGCTCCAAGTTTTCTTGTTTTTATTATTTTTTAAACGTTTAAAAATATACAGGGTGATGATGTGCACGGCTGATGCCTGCCAGGTGATGATTTTCGTACTTAGCATGTTATGACTCATCACTATGCAAATTTTCAGCCTTACAGGTCTAACGTTACTCGAAGGGTTCACTAGCTCTGGGACTAATATATTTAACCTTTCTATTCCCAGTGTTCGCGCTTAATATTATTCCGTTTATAATAAATAGCAGATCATTTCTACCTAATGTGGAAACAATAAATCACTAACAATTTCTGAAAATTTTAGGTGCCTAAAAACTTAGAGAAAACTGCAAATCAATTACATTGCAAAAGACAAATTCACATATTACTACGGTAATAATAATTAAAAAAAAACAAACAGTTTTTAAATTCAATTCATTTTAGCTAATCTCACCCTCACGTGATTCAGATTATGAACTACGAACAGATGACGATCATGGTAAAAACTTATTTGAAAGCGAACAAAAACAATTGATTGATGAGCGAAATGTATCAAAAATGATCTTACAAAAAGCCGCAAAGTTGAGACAGTTCTACCAATATTGGTAAATATTATTTATTTAATCATAAATACATATCCCCTTAACTTCATTAAATAATTTTTTTAGAAATCCGGACACAAAATAGAAATAAGTTACCGTAAATCGAGAATTTGGAATAAAAAAGATCGTTGTGTATACTGCAACAAAGACGTAACAAACTTTTCCAGACATTTGATCAGAAAACATAAAAGTGAAGAAAGTGTTGTTAAAATATTATCTGTTTCAAAGGGTGATCACCAAAGGAAAGTATTAATAAATTTATTACGAAAACAGGGGAACTATTGTGTTTATTCAGAAAACGTGTTAAGACCAGTTCAGCGACCATCATCAACAGCTATTGATCCAGACACAATGTTCTTACCCTGTATATACTGTAAAGGATTATATAGAAAAACGTCTGTCCAACGGCATGTTAAAACATGCTTGTTTAACACCGACCAAAGCAATTCTAATAAACGATTTGCTCCTGCAGGACAAACTATGTTAGCTTTTACAGAATCTAGACGATCATTTTTGCAACGCCTTCGTTTTAAAGATGAAGTTTTTAGTAAAATGCATGCCGATGAGATTTCTTTTGCTGGAAAAAGTGACCCAATTGTATGCCAGTATGCCGAGGACTATCTTAGAAAACATAAACGACCACATATTAAAAGTGCTGTAAGCAATAAGATACGTGAAATGGGAAGGCTCTTAATTGCTTTAAAAAGCATGTATAATATAACATCTGTCTTAGAGGCTTTCAGACCTGAACATTTTGATAAAATAGTTTCAGCAGTCAGAATTATTGCCGGCTATAATGAAACAGAAAAACAATTTAAATCACCTTCTCTGGCGCTGCATTTTAGAACAATATTACTCACTGTTTCTAATACTGCATTGACGATGATACTTAAAAAACATCCAATTATTGCAGTTAGCGACTACGACCAAGCACAAAAGGATATTGAAAATTTTAATAAACTTGTGGATAGAAATTGGAAGTATGAAATGGGTAGCCTGGCTCTTAAGGATTTAAATGAGAAACATTCCATTTGTCCTCAAAAACTACCCATAACTGAAGACGTTATTCAATTTAACAGGCACTGTTATAAAGTTGCCGAAAACGCATATCGACTCCTACAAGAAAATTTGCAAAATGTTGATGCTTTTAAACAGTTATCAGAAACAATTTTAGCATTAACAATATCCTTGAATCGAAAAAGGGTAGGCGATGTACAATATATCAAACTATCAGCGTATAATTCAACTAGAATACCAAGCGATTGCTTCTCCTTATTAACAGAATCCGAAAAAGAAATAACCAAAAATTTTAAAAGAATTATTACAATTGGCAAAGGTAGCAAAGCTGTACCCATATTATTTCCCAAAAAAATCCAACAATATCTAGAATTCTTATTAAAATGCAGAGACGACTTTGTGCCAATAGAAAATCCGTTTTTATTCGCCTTAGTTGGTAGTTCGACACAATGGATTGATGGATCCAAAATCCTAAAAAAATTGCTATATCCTCTGGCATAAAAAATGCAGAAACAATAACATCTTCCAGACTTAGGAAGCAAATTGCAACTGTTCTTCAAATTCTATCTTTGGATGATATAGAGATGGAACAGCTAGCAGCATTTATGGGCCACACCAAAAGACCCACGAAGAGTTTTACAGGTACAGGGTGTTTCAACGAGGACTAAATAGTGGCGTATTTTTGACTTTAATCTTATTAAAAAAAAGAAAAAACAAACAAAATAGCTGATTTAATTTAATCTAGAATTCAAAAATTTTATCAAAAACATTATTGGATTAAAAACCAAAAACTTTCAGCAGGAAATTTTGGAAAATATGCATTTTCATGTCCGTTTTAATTAAAACTATTAATATCACGGTAGCTATTATTAAGATTTTTAATATTTCACAATTATAATTTTAGTTTAACCTGTTTCAAATATATGATAGGTTAATATGGATAGAAAAGTTACGATTATCTTCAAGACCCGTCAATATCAATAAAAATGTAATTCTATGTTTTTGCCATTATTTACTATAATATTTCTACAAAAATCTGCAATTAATTTTTTCTTGCTTCTTTTGCATTTTCTTGACTTTTGTGAAATAACGTAACAACCCGTTACCTCTCCTTTAAGGAGTGTTTCACGGCAAAAAATTAGCGCACTATATTTTTATTGACATTGACGATAAAATTACACATTTTTTACCTATCCTGTATTTCAAACAGGTTAAACAGAAATTATAATTGTTAGTATACTACAACGTAATAATCGCCATATTGAATGTTTTAATAAAAAAAATCGTATACATCATACATTTCATTTTAAAAATACCTAATTCTTGTCGTAAGTTTTTTTATTAATTCAAATAGCTTTTGTAGCGTTTTGGGATTCTATAAATTAAAGTACATCGATTTGCAACTTTGGGTTTTTAAAGAATACGGCGAAAGTCAAAAATAAGCTTCAGTTCCATATTGCAGTGTTTTATTTTTATAATCGATCTTTATTTGCTCTTAATTTCTTTTTTTTAGATTACCTCAAGACGTTTTTCAAACTTCAAAAATTGCGAAATTACTTTTGATGCTAATGGAAAAGGGTGTTAATAAAGAAGATCAGGGTAAAACTATTGCTGAGATCGATTACGTGCTAAGTTCATTGGAAGAAGATAACCAAAAGAAAGACGATAACACAAGTAAAGTTTACGCATACTAAAATAACAGTATATTATTTCTGATAACCATTTAGTGTGTCACTAAATAAGTATTCGCAGTTATGAGCGGAAATGTAACATATTGGAATTCTTCATTAATTTTTTGATATATCAAACTACTTTTTTTCTAAAAATATATATGTTAGTATTTGGACAAGCAACTTTTAAGCCCCTATTTTAAAATTTAGCATTATAAACAATATTAACCCAAATTATTCTACTTAGCCGTGGATAATATTCAGATACATATTGCTTAGAAGGCCAAATTACAAAGATAAGTTGTATGTCCAAACACTAACAAATCATACAAATTTGAAAGAGAAATGATTGAAAAATTTAAATATTAAAAAATATACCTGGTGACGCAAGATGTTGCTACTCCCTAAACATTTTTGTATTTTTCAAAATAAAAGTTTGAAAATTTAGTAATGAAATAAGTACACTAGTATGCAGTTTTTAGGATCATACTGTTGAAAAGATCACTTCCGGTTTTACCGGAAGTAATACTAACTTTTTATTTTAAATAGAGTACCCCATTTTTTCTTAATATTTGGATTCGGTGTAATTTGCTATTTAAAATGATAAATCACAACATGACTTTTGCTTTCAAAATGGCGTCGAAAATCCGAACTTTCTCTGAACGGTATTTATTTACCAGAAACGTTTTTCACTTAGTAGGCCCTGGGAACACAAAAATATATTTTTATTTTAAATAATTAACATTATCATTTGACTTATTCTAAGAAGGCGTTAGACAATTAACCTAATTTTTATTTAGCTTTTAACAATTTGATTTAATCGGACGTTGCATAGGTATTTTCAATACAAACCCCAATTTTTATTCTTACTTTAAATTATACACGTAATTTCCTTTCCGACGTTGTCTAGAAGGTTGATATTTGTAAAATGATTAACGATAAAATTGTACTATTTTAAATAATTTAAAATAAATAAAATTAGTTAATTGCCTAACGTTATTTTAGAGTAAGTCAAATGGCAATGTTATTGGTATACAATAAACATATTTTTGTGTTCCCAGGGCCTACTGAGTAAGGGTGGGCAAAATAATCGTGAGTAGGGGTGGGCAAAATAATCGATCAATCATAAAATACCGATTATTCGATTATGGACAATAATCGAGAATCGATAATAGATTATTCCGATTAATCTATTAACCCGATTAATCGATTATTTCGATTGATTGCTGTTCCTGTTAATCGAATAGTTTAATATAATCGATTATTTTTACTTATGAATAATTAATAAAGAATATACAGTATAGAGGATTTTAGTTAAAATAACTAAGTTGATACTAATTTGTTCAAAAATTTTGTGTAAAAATAAATAATAAGTATATTAAATGAATATTTCAGGTCAGGGAGCAGAAAATTCTTCTATAGCTAATAAAACTAATAACAAGAACAATAATAATGACGAAAATGATAACTCAGACGATCAAGGTAAATAGATACTAAGAAAATCATCAAAACAAAAATGTCAAATATGTTTGTTTTTTAGGGGATTTAAGTGGCGTCGAGGAAAACCAACAACAAAACGAACCTTC
Source organism: Listronotus bonariensis (assembly GCA_014170235.1). NCBI lineage: Eukaryota > Metazoa > Arthropoda > Insecta > Coleoptera > Curculionidae > Listronotus > Listronotus bonariensis. Next base: position 68,643 of record JACEGR010002250.1, on the reverse strand, counting down.
AGTTAATTTAAAAAATCAAAACAGAAACATATTAAAAAGTCGAGGTTCGTGGACCACGAAACACAAAAATATTATGTTAAAACATTTTAAACATCATATTGAAAATAAAATTTCGCCAAAGAAGGAGGAGGTTATGAAATTCAAAACTCAATACGAACAACTGTTTAACGAAAAAACTTGGATACAGATTAAAGTGTTTGTATTCAACACTTACAGGCTTGCAACTCGGTAATATGATTTGAGAAAATAAAGTGAACTATTAAATGTGTTGATTTTTGAGATACCTAGTTGTTGTTTTAAGCTCACAATATTATTAGTACTTACCTTTGTTTATTCCCTTTATGATACGTTTTAGTTGTTCCGGTTTACTATACAGTGTGTCCATAAAGCCTTGCTCCATGTAATTTAAAGTTCAGGTAATAATTTGTCAAAAAACTATTGGATACGTTGATGAATGTTTTTAGTTGTGGATTTTTAAAGTAAATTTTTTTATACAGGGTGTCCCAAATAGAAGATATGATGTACAGGGTTTTCACATATACTTTGACCAATAGCTATCTCCGTTAATATTGATTTTAGAAAGAAGTTTAAATTAGTAAAGTTTAAACATATGCTGTGAGTCATTTTGCATCAAAGGAAATTATACAGGGCGCTTCAAAAGCTGGGTGAGTGTTCACTTTATTTTTCTAAATGAAGCATCATATATGTTATAAAGTTTACGGATTCTGCTCGTCATTCTGAGTATTTTCATATAAAGTTCTATGGGCTAATTGATATTTATTTTTGACTTACAACCTTTTGAAAAATGTCATTTTAATCACTTTGAGACTCTGTAAAATCTAAACAGTTTGGGTTGGAGTAAAATGACTTTCACATTCCTATCTTAGTTTTTATAAGCTATCTGACGGTGTTAGCTACATGTCAAACCAGAATTTTTTAAAAATCGGAAATTTTATAATTTTAATTTAAGCCTGTAGTTGACACCATAAGATAGCTTATAAAAACTAAGACAGTAATGTGAAAGTCATTTTGCTCTAGGTTATAGCGTTTAGATTTTACAGAGCCTCAAATGGCTGAAAACATAACTGTTGAAAAGGCTATAAGTCAAGAACAAATGGTAATCGAGCCATACTACTTTATATTAAAATACTCAGAATCACGAGCAGAATTCAAAAATGTAATAATATATAGCATGTTCAATTGAAAAAATAAAGTTAACACTCATCCTGCTTTTTTGAAGCACCCTGTATAATTTCCTTTTGACGTGAAAAAGTGTTCACAGCATATGTTTAAACTTTACTAATTTACCCTTCTTTCTAAAACCAATATTATCGAAGATAGCTATTGGTCAAAATATACACGAACACCCTGTACATACACTAGCATTTTTTTAAATAGAACGCATTCTATTTTATGACATTTTTGGAATGTGTGCATGATTCTAATTACTTTTCTATAGGGTAGTGTAGGTCTATTGTTAATTGTTTTCCAATTATTAACGTTCAAAAAATGCTAATTTGGACAATTTGATCGGTCAAACAATATAAACGGTTTGAGTTAAAGGAAAATAAATTTAACATTCCTATATTACTTTTTGACAAACTACTTCATGGGGTCAATTACAGGGTAAGAAAATGTTAAAAAATTTGATTATAGTGTCTTTTTCTACTCTGTAATTGACACCATGAGATAGCTTTTCAAAACTAAGACTGAAATGTGAAAGTTATTTTCCTCTAGCCCAAACCGTTTGTAGATTGTATGACCCACCAAAATTTTCAAATTGTCATTTTTTGAATATGAATAACTGGAAACAATTGAAAATAGACCTATACTTACTACCTTGTACAAACTACTTAGAATTACCCATAGATTTCAAAAATGTCAAAATATAAGATATTACATTTAAGAAAATCTTAGTTTAATTATATGTTCTATTTGGGACCCCATGTATAAAAACTTTTTGTTTAAAAATTGACAACTAAATGTGCTAATAATTAACATATCTTATAATTTTTTCGATAAAGAGAACTTTAAATTGCACGGTGCAAGGCTTTATGGACTGTAATAAATAATTGATAAATAAATAAACTTTAACCTAAACCATATGGCGTTTTAATTCATAGAAGCATGTTAATAAAACACAAAAAATGGATCTTGGATATTTTTATTTAGAGCATACATCCTATTCGGTACCATGTTTAACAAAGTCATAGAAAACACAATTTTATTATAAGTTAGTTACAAATTTATAAAAAGTTCTAAATAAACATAAAAAAATCTATCACAATAAAATTAAATTAACATTTTTTTTCACGAGAAAATAAAAAACGGGAACTACGTTATAAAATAAATTTATTATATTTAAAACAGTTTAAATTTGAAATTTAAAAGTCAAATAAGCGAAAATGTTATTTTATTACAATTTAGTTTAAAATAAGAAACATTTAAACACTTCTTCTAGCTCTACAGGGTGTTTCAATATAAATGGACCCCCTTTAAATTGTTTGGCATTTTAGAAAAAAATGTTAAATACAAAAATTAAAGATGGTGATGTAAAGTTTTTGTAGTATGACAATATTTTATACAGAGTGTCACACAAATGAATATTTAAAAAAGTTATACATTTTCAAATGGAACATCCTGTAAATTATATTAAGACAGAGTTTATTTTTCTGATTAAAATGTATAGGGTTTGCTATATTTATTTTCATTATTTCGGCCAAAAATTCGAATTTTTATTATTACGTCAAGGCGGCCATGGATGCTATTTACTGGTATGACAGATTTCATACGCGTTTCTTTTATTCTGTCATTCTGTTTAGTAACAACGAAATTGAGTTTTCATGTGTCAAAATGATTTATTCTGACCATAAAAATTTGAAATATTTGAATATAGAGAGGTATAAAATCAAGTATAGCATCCATGGCCGCCTTGGCGTAATAATAGAAATTCGAATTTTTGGCCGAAATAATGAAAATAAATATAGCAGACCATATACATTTGGAATCAGAAAAATAAACTCTGTCGATCTAGCATATAATATACAGGGTGTTCCATTTGGAAATATATAACTTTTTTAAATATTCTTTTGTGGGACACTCTGTATAAAATATTGTCATACTACAAAAACTTCACATCACCATCTTTAATTTTTGTATTTAAATTTTTTTTCTAAAATACCAATTAAACAATTTAAAGGGGGTTCCATTTATAGTGAAACACCCTGTACTTGGTATAAGGTTTAAAAAAGTCAAATAATTCACAGAAATATAATTTTATTATAATTAAGTTAAAAAATTACTAAAATGCAAACACATTATATTAATAAATGTATGTACAGGGTTTTCCCGTATATTTTCGTACCCACCTACAAGGGTTATTTAAACTGATATAAAAAAACGGTACATACGAAAATTTCGTGTTTTTTTCTGAACCATTAGACTTTTTAATTGAAAGGGCAGAATTATTATTGCTAATGTGAAATTTTGACAGGTCAAGCATTTTTTAAAATGTAACATCCGGAAGACGAATTCACCACAATATAAGGTTTGTTGGCTCTAACTTTAATAGTTTTTGAACAATACGCAAAAAACCTTTCCATAAGAAAATGCGTAAGACAAAGATTCCGAAGCTTTGTCTTACGCATTGTTCTTATGGAAAGGTTTTTACGTATTCAAAACCTATTAAAGTTAGAATCAATAAACCTTACATTGTTGAATTCATCTTCAAGAGGGCTTCTCATTTTTGCACTCAAATACAAGGTGTTTTATTTAAAAATGCTTGAAATGTCAAAATTTGACATTAGTAATAATAATCCTGTCCTTTCGATTAAAAATTCTAACGGTTCATAAAAACATGAAACTTTCGTATTTACCTTTTTTATATATCTTTAAAGAACCTTTGAAAATATACGGGAAAACCCTGTACAGGGTCTTTTTAGATCTTGCACCATACCTAAAGGTTAAGGTAAAGCAAATAGCTAAAAATTGTAAATACAAAAGTTGTAGGGTTTAGCTTATAGTATATTCAGGACATATTTTTGAGTTTACACGGTGTCCCAGAAACCAGGGCCACAATAAAGTTATGTTATTTTTAAACGGAATTCCCTATATTTTATTCCATTTTTGGATTCGGCTTATTATTCTGAGAATTTCTATATAAAATACTATAGGCCGATTGTCATTTGTATTCGACTTATAGACTTTTGAAAAATGACATTTTGTGCACTTTGAAGCTTTGTAGAATCTAAATGGTTTTACTTAGAGCAAAACGAATTTCACAATCCTGCCTTAGTTTTTTTATGAGCTGTCATAATACCAACTACAAGGTAAAGAGTCAGTAACAAATTTTTGGATTTGGAAATTTGAAAACGTTTTGGTTTGATTTGTAAATAACACCATTAGGTAACTCGTCGAAAATTAAGATAGGATAGTAAACGTCGTTTTGCTTCTAAGTCAAACAGGGCTTCAAAATGCTTAAAATGTAATTTTTCTAATGGCTAAAATCAAAAACAAATGACAATCGACCAATAATATTTTATATAGAAATACAATAAGCAGAATCCAAAAATGGAATAAAATATAGGGTGTTCCGTTTAAAAAATATGACATTATTCTGGTGCCGGTTTCTCTATATTAAAAAAAAATGTCCTGAAGATACTATAAGCTGAACTCTACAACTTTTGTATTTATAAATTTTACTTATTTACTATATTTTAACCTCTAAGTATGGTGCAAAATATAAAAATCCAACGAAGATTGAACAGGGACTTGTTTTCGACTTTCTTCGGATTTTTGAAAAAATTCCCAATAGCCAACCAAAATAAAATTTTGTAGAATTCAAAAAAGTTGTATACAAGAGGCTTACGACAGGGAATAACTATTTTTTAAATGGAATGTATAGTTTCTTACACGATATTTGAAGAATATGTATCTTTTATGTCCATTTTGATTAGAACATTCAATACTTCGATAACTTTTTGTATTATAATAAACTATATTGTTAATTTAACCTGTTTGCATAACACGATTGATTAGTCATAGGTAAAAAAGTGCAACTATCATTACATCCCGTCAATGTCAATAAAATATAATTTGATAATTTTTTGTTATTATAGTACTCCTTAAACGAGAGGCTACAGATTTTTGATTTTTGTAGATTATTGTAAAACAATAAACAATATGTGGACATTCGTTTAGGTAGTATTTCCTAATAAAAATTATCAAATTATATTTTAACTGACATAGACGGGATTTGAAGAAATTTACCCATTTTTTACCTTTACTAACCTATGGTATAATTTAAAAAGAAAATTATAATTTACTATAGTTAAAAACAACTATCCCAATTTTATATGTTTTAATGAATACGGATTCAAAAATGTATATTTTTCTAAATCGTATAATAACTATGCATTTCATTTAAATAAGGTTTAATTCCTGCCGCGAGTCATTCATGTATATTTGATTTTTTTGATAATATTTATGAATTCTACAGATTAAAATATTTTCAGATTTTCTAAAGAATACAAGGAAAGTCAAAAATCGGCCCATACTCAGGGTTGGTTGGAACGCCCTATACACATAATTATATAATGAAAAAATAAATAAATATAAAAGAATTATTAACATACTTGGATTTTTTGTTCATTTTTTTCTATCTATACTCTCCTAGAGCCCATATACCTGAAATGAGAAAAAAAAATTTAAAATATCAAATCAAAAACCAACTTATTCTAAGAAATACATGCTATTCAGTTAAGATGCTCTTAAACATTACCTAAAATGGCTAAGAAAAGTCCTTACTTACAAGTTATATCAAATAAGTATATCTTTAACAAAAGCCCTTTTTCGACATTTTGTGTTATGGATTGTTTCTCCGATAATGATGCATTCTTTAAACACCCCGTATACAGGGTGTCCCAGATAAGAATGAACTCTACAGGGATCTCATAAGCTCTTAGAGCTACATATACATATCTTCAAATTTGGAAAAAGTTGCGCCTCACCGAACCTTGTAATAAAACATTTTAAAATTTGGGAAAACCCGAACACTTACGAAAATATTTAAAAAAGAAACGAGAAGTCGCGATTTAGTTTTTATTTTTCTGACCATATTTGAAAAGATGTGACAAAATAAGATTCACATTCTCATGGCCACATTTTCTGTTCTACAAGCCCAGGTTTTTAAATTTTCAATCCGAAGTTTCTTTTGTTTAAAACCATCATCACCTTCATTATCAGCTATCATTTTCGACGATTTTTTTGCTCGAAACGTCGGAAAATATTAAGTGTAATATCTCGTTTGATTTAGAATTAAATCTGACGTTTATTAAGAATAAAACAAAATTTTCGGTCTATATAAAAAAATGAACTTGACGATGGTTTCAAAAAAAAACGAAACGTCGGATTGAAAATTTAAAAACGTTGACTTGTAGAGCAGAATATAGTGGCCATGAGACGTGAATTTTTGTTTCGTCATATCGTTTCAAATAGTCAGAAAAAAAACTAAATCGCGACTTTTCGGTTTTTTCCAAATATATTCGGATTATTCCAAATTTGAAAAAATCATATTGCAAGGTTCGGTGGGACGAAACTTTTCCCCATTTGAAGGTCTATGTAGCTCTAACAATTTACGAGATCCCCATAGAGTTCGTTCATATCTGGGACACCCTGTATATGAGATTTCGAATAAACAATGGTAATTTTTTCTTGATTAAATTAAAAAGATAAAAATTAAATTTTACTTTTTACCTAGACTATTAACAAGGACACAGTTTTTAAATTTGATAATTTTCACACTTACGTATCAATTTTACTATGGACGTAAACAGTGGTCGTGTTCTGTCGTATACTGGTAAGGATTGCATTTGATCCCTCGCCTCCTCCGCCTATTAGGGATGTTTGTGCAGAAACAGTTGACTAAGAACTCGACGATGATACATTGCATATTAGGTCTATTTTGTAAACGTACAATTCGAATTTCACTTCCTTGGGGACATACTCTTTTAAATTCTCTTTTTACTGCAGTTAAATACTGACATCCAACTTCATAATGATTATCATTTCTTCGGAAAGTCCCTATCCAGCGGTGAGGATTCCTCCCTGTGACAACTTCTGGTGCCAAGTCATCAAGGATATACCCAGGTGGAGTGGCATCTTCCACAATATTTCGAGCAGCTAATAAATCTGCTTGTGTCACTACGTCCGTACATGGCAGTAAATTAATTCCTAAACAGCCAAGCTGAATATGATGGATGAAAATCACAAGAAACATTCCGTACAAGAACATCGTTTTCTCTTTTCTGAAAAAAAATTATGGTACAATTTTTAAGAAATAGCAAAGATCTTTTCCAAAACTTAAAAAAAGTGTATTTTAAAACATTTCTTAAGATTAATGGCTCTTCTGTTTAATTTTTTTATGTTAACAAGAAATAACTTATATAGTAGATACATACCTTTGACTTCTCAAACTTTGTGTCTGGAAGTATGTAGCTCTCAATATAACACCCAAGACCCAAATAAGAAGAAAATTGTTCTGTGTAGTAAATAGTTAATCACACCCGACCGGACCCAATCGGCGTTCGCCGTTGCCACCACACTGTTGCCAAACTGAACGGATCTCGGCTTAGCGACATAAATTCATCTAACGACAACTATTCGTGGCGCCCTCTCCACATATTATTTCTGAACTTAAATCATATATAAACCAGAATAATGGGTGAAAATGAGATCCGATAAAAGATTTAAAATTTTAGCGGCAAAGTGTTAAACTGAGATAATGCAAACGATATACACGCAAATCAAGGTGAGATCCGAAATCGGATCTCTCCTTTCCAAAAGGATCTCCACTTGTATATTAGTTTAAAGAAAATGATCTCACGATGTAGATAAACTATATATATATATATATATATATATATATATATATATATATATATATATATATATATACAGGGTGTTATGGAAATACTTTAATATATTGAAATGGGTGACTCCTGGGACAGTGTAGAGACACACTGAGTACTTTTTTTGTTTAATTCAAACTTTTTTACAATTTGTAAAAATACCTTCTTTTCACCTATCTGCTACGTCCCTGGTTACGTAAATACTATAAACACAGACAGTAGACCTATTTGTTTGCGATGTTGCCAAACGTCCTATTTTATACCCAATAAACGATATAAATACATAATAGAATAAAAAGGTAAAATGTTATTATATTCTATTTTTTTATAAATTTACTTTAAAAAATTATTAAAAGCCTTATATCAAAATAAATTGTAACAAAAAAATATTTAAATAAAGGTCGATTTACCTTCAATACGGAATATGTTCTAAATTTTGATTCCAAACATGCATTTATTTTCCGCTGCATACTGTTTCTCACACGCGCAAAAATGTTTTCATTGTTCCTTATTTGCTGAGCCGCTAGTTCCACACGATTTCGCAACTGTTCTAAACTGTTAATGGGTTCACTATAAACAAACTCTTTCATAGTTCCCCGGCTTGCCGAGCATTTTGCAGCACAAAACCATGTCAGTCAACTCGATTGAATTTCGTTGCATTTTACGTAAATTAAAACAAAATGCAAAACTTAATAAACGCACAATTTGGTAAATTCTTCGCAATATTATTTAAAACGCAAACCAGGGCAAGCGAATTTCGTCTTTCTGTAACCTTGCATAACATAAGGAAGCCTTCTTATTGGTCAGTTAAATCATGCCGGCTTCCTTGACAACAACAACGCGAATTTGCGATGTTCAGCTGTACAATTGTACTACATCTAGTACATTTAGTATATTTAGTTTTTTATGTTTATGGCAGTCCATGTTAGTAGCACAAAAGCTAAGTACTAAGTACCGTGGGTGCCAGATTTTTAGATGTTAAACCCATGTAACGACTGAATAATGTTATCCAGAGGGCACCACCATTTTATCGTAGATTTCAAAGCACAAAATAGAGGACAATAATATACTGGCATAAAAAAAAGTTAACCAATTTTTATTATCTACTTATGAGCGGCGTAGGCGTTACATTAAATAATAACCTTAAATAACATTTAGAGCTACAACAGCTTTTAGAAGGCTAGGATTTTTTTCTTGGCTGGAAAGTACTTTTATTTTCACGAGTACACTCTTTACACTTTCACCATAAACTTCCCTTCTTTTCGTACCAATGAGATGTACAGTAATATAGCAACACAAAGTAATTGTTTCATGCATTTTGTAACCATACATCTGAAGAAGCCCCAAAATGTCCACTTCGGCTCCTTTATCCCTAAGGTATGTTAAATATGCCGTCTACTTTTTATACCCACGGTAATAAGTTCCTAGACATCAAGCTTTTTATGAATTATCAAAAGAAAAAACAAACCCTGCATTTTGTAGTAAAAAATTTTGATTAAAAACCTAATTAAATTGAAAGCACCTAGTTTAACCAAAAGAATTCGCTGTAAGTATCATTTTATCGCCCATAACCAGAACAACATGAGACAAAGAAAACGGTTTAAAAAGAATTGAACTTACAAGTTTCAGTAAATTGATAAACCCAGTTACGTGCAAACCGCAAAAATGTTAGAATAAATTGCAATAAATTTCTTGCAAAAACATCTAACCTGTAAAAACACCTGTGTTTGTGGCGCTGATCACGGATCTGAAAAATTTTTAGTCGGATACATTTGTTTCCGAGATATCCATCATTGAAGTTGGCATTTGAACTAACCTCATTTTTACTTTATTCCCCTTCTTTTGGCATACAATTCTTGATTTTAAGTTAAAGTGGTACACAATATTTGATTTTCACCTTTTAAAACCTCATTCTTCTACGTATTTTACACTTTTTTTGAATTAAATTGCATAGCTTCGCTTTCAATCGTTTTTAATCGTAGCAGAATATGGTGGAGGCGGTGGAGCAGTGAATGCACGGTTGCAACGTTTTTAAAGGGACCCTTTCCAATTTATTTGATAAAAGGTGTAAAAAACATAGAAACACGGGGTTTTAAAAGGTGAAAATCAAATATTGTGGGCCACTTTAGCTTTAAATCAAGAATTGTGTGCAAAAAGAGGGGTGAATAATGGTGAAAATAAGGTTAGTTTAAATGCCAACTTTGATGAAGATTATCTCTGAAACCAAACATTTCCGACTAAAATTTCGTTCAGATTCGTGATCAGCGCCCCAAAAAACCCAACATACCAAATTTGGTTAAAATCGGAGTTGCAGACACTTTCTGTACAATTACCGTAGTTTTTTGTACATTTGTCTCATAGGGAATAATCTTTTGTACTCTTCTCTCGTGTGAAGATCGTTTGACTAGGTAAGGTTGCCTCGTAAGCCTTGCAACATGGCGGACCATACGTCACATATGTATTTTGCTCATTATTTAATGAAGTTTTTAACAGTGTAGTTTGTGTTTTTTGTCAATATTAAAGAAATACTTTTAAATACTGTTAATTCCAGTTGTTACCGTAACTTCTTTATTTCCTATTAATAAATTATTTAACAATGATTATTCTTTGTTTGCTATGTTGGCGCCAAGGAACCAGCAGTGCGGTACATATGTGACGTAATGAGGCAACCTTACCTAGTCAAACGATCTTGTGTAAACCACCTGTCGTCTGTCAACTCTTAATTTTGATGAAAGAAAAGCGAAATGTAACAAAAACTTTATTTAAAAACGCAGTAAAATTTGTTTTAATAGTGTTTTGCAATAAAAATACCGTTTTGTGTATTTTAATTCAATTCTTTGTGCGCATACGTGTCGCGTCGCAGTGTTTAAAAAGTTTGTAAAGTAATTAACCACCTAAAAAGTGTACTTGATATGTGGAAAAAGTAATCTTTACATTCATTATACGCTCAAACAACCTAGTAGCGTAATAAAGGATAATTTGTGTAATCATGTAAGTTTTTCGTTTGATCGAATTGAAACAGCAAAACCCATAGATAAACTGGTAAAGAACAAAATAAATTTGGCAACTTTTCTCAAGCTTGTTGACTTAACCACGTGTTATAACTGCTTTCAGCTGTTTTTGACAGCGACAGAAGGTAAACATATGTATTTAAAGGGATTTAAAGAGCTGGTCAGTAGCGGGTTTGCTTTTTAATCGTAAAATTTTGGGGTTCATTATCACTGTTATTTATGGTGGTCCGCCATTTTTAATAATTTTTATTCAATTTATTTTTACACAAGGATTTTGGGGTTGAAATATATTAAAGTATTTCCATAACACCCTGTATATACCGGATCAGCTCAATAATATAACACAAAGACAATGTGAGAAAAAAAAACAGTCTAATATAAATTCAGAAATGTAAACATTTCCTATATTATAAGCGACTCGGCTGGTTAAATATTTACCAACTAATTTCAGATAACAGAATAGTGACGTCAGGCCAACTGTGGTATCCTTTTTTGTCAAATGCTATAATGCTTGCTTGCTTGCTTGTTTATGGCTTTCATGCTAGTGAATCGCCAGCTCTCTCCCTTCCGATCATATAAGCGATGTCGCTTATAAGTTTTCCAGGACTTTGTCGTTGAAACCTCTGGATAGTCGAGCTTTGTAGCTCCCAGAAATTCCTAGCACATGTCAATAACAAAGCTATGAAATGCATAAATTGCGGCCATCTTTCCAAGAGCTGCTGCTGGTATCGCGCATAACCGGTTTCTTTCAGTACTGACGTCACCCGCAGCGCCCGCCTCCATTCTCCGCCATTGAAGAATACCTCGGGCAGTACGCCCAACAGAAAAACATCAGGTTATAGGAATCTTCACTCACAGTGCCTAGCTCCAGAAAAAGATGCCTTTTTAATTTAGCAGTGAGTTTCCCTATCTTCCTCGGGGCACCAGAACGTCTTCTACATCCTCCATGCACGAATCCACGTGAGAGCCCGGTATAAGCTCCCTTCCAACGTCTTAACACTACCGAGAACGAACGGAAACTGAATGCTATAATGGGTGCTATGATGGTTCTACATAGGTTATATAACCGTGACGTCCGTTAATCATGCTTCGACTCTTGTTTTAAAAGTTACCCAAATTTATATCCTGAATTTTGAAAATCCTTTGTGTCGCTAAATATTTCACCAGTCAACCTGACGAACGAAAAACATAGGCAACCAACCCAACGTTCACCTTTATCCTAACCTTACTTTTATTTTAGTCTTTTTGAGGGTAAATACCGGTTTTAAAGTTTAGTTCCACTCCTGAGGATAAAAGAATTTATTTAGCCATTTATTAGTATTGTGAAAGTATTTTTGCGTGCTGTGCATTGACGTATATAAATAAAAGCACTGAAAAAAGGCCAAGAATAGTATTAAAATGTAAGCACTCTTAAAGAAGAATTTTTGTTTAAACTACCTAAAAGTTTCTCCTATGTTTTTAGAAGCAAATATCATTTGAAAACGCAAAAACCTGTTTTTACACCCGGCCTTGAGTGTATTACGTGTGGTAGTCAAAAGTAAAGAAGCACTAATAAACGCCAAGAATAGTATTAACATGTGAGTACTTTAAACCTACAATTTTAATAATTAAAATTATCTTAAAGACGTTTTTTTATGTTTTAGTTAGTAGTACTTAGTTCCATAAAATCAGAGAATATAATACGAAGAGTGCCCCCAAAAAGAAGCTATTCAGAAAAATAAATACTTTGCAGATCATTTAGTTTAGAGAAAGATACATTTGACGTTAATTTAAAAGGTTAAACTTTATATGAATCTAACTAAGCCATATACATAAGTTTATTATGTATTCAGATGCTCTGTATAAAATTTTCCACACAAGGTAAGAATATCCATTACTATTATTATATTATTTAAAAAACTTTACACCTTGTGCATAAAAATATTATGAATAGTGGTCAAACTTAGTGATTTAAGGGTAAAAACATACGTTTTTGTGTTTTGTCTATCAATATGGTACATTGCTAAAATTCTTTGCTTCTTTCTTAAATTTCAGAAAATTTTTGCACTGGGCACGAGGCTAGGCCACTCTACATAATATGAGGGCTTCAGAACTAAAGTGGTGTACTTAAGTCACCTTGTTTTAAAAATTGTATTGTTTAAAGCCATTTTTATTTTCTGCTAGAGCACTGTAAGTCACAGTTTAATAATAATAGACGAATGGATCTCACATATTAAGTAAAATTCGGTTTAGTTTTAAAATATTTAACAGGTTTGGAACTTTAAGGACCAATATTCCAAAAATTGTTTTTCCTTTTTTTATTACAACACCGGTTCTGAGCCCCTTATACAGGGTGTTTCAGAACTATGGGATTAAACTTTTAGGGTTATTTAGGGGAACTGTCGGACATTTTGAGCTTAATGACCCATGTCCGGAAAAGTGACACAACGGCACTACGGCCCTAAGACGCGTTAAAATTTAGAAAAACGATGAATTACCTAAATAGAATTGAATACATTTAATTTTTGCCTGTTTTGCATAATATCACAACAAAATAGAAATAATAAATTTAAAAAACTATCAATAAAATAAAATACAATTTTTAAACATTGATATTTTAAACAATTGTTGTGATGATATTATGTACAAAAGGGAAAATTTAAATACATTAAATTCTATTTAGGCAATTCATTGTCTTTCTAAATTTGAACGCGCCTTTGGGTCGTAGTGCCGTTGTGACACTTTTTCAGACATGGGTCCCTAAACTCAAATGTTATCTACTGTTGCACTGAGTAACCCCTAGAAGTTTGATCCCAAGGTTCTGGAACACCCTCTATATTGGTATGTGTATGTTTGTATTGGGATTTTCAGCTGAAGTTTAATAAAACAACCCAATATATTAAAATATCTTACTTATACTCTTATTTTAATAAGGAAACACTACACTTTTTCGTTAAATAACTATTTATTTTTATCATATAATAAAAACTATTAATATCGGTAGCTACAAAACTTTCAATAACATTTAAAATATAGCAAACTAAAATGAAAAATAAAGTTTAAAAGCAATTATCAATAATGTTGCAACAAAAATACTTTGTCGATTTCTTTATACATTTTTGTTATTTTGGGTATTTCATTTGCGTTATTTTTAGGTACATAAGAGATGTATAAATAGACTACCTACGACCACCTACATTGAGATAAACTATTCATATTAAAACGAGTGCTAACAACTGAATAAAAAAGGAACTACAAAATATGGTTTATATAGTATATGTATCATTTGTGTTTCATTAAAGTATAATTACATAATTAAAAAAGTAAACCTATTCATTAAACCGATTAATGTAAAATAAAATTTACATTTAAGTCTAAACACAATATTTTATATCCTATCTTTGTCCTCATGGTCTGTTCTTGAAATAAATGGAATAGCGTTTGATAATTGTCTCGAAAGTAGGAGCAACTCCGATTTTGACAAAAATTTGGTATACGGACGTTTTTGGGGCGCTGCTCACGAATCTAAATATGTTTTATCCGGAAACGTTTTGTTTTGAAATATCCATCATCAAAGTTAAAAATTGAACTAACCACAATTGCACCATATTTCCCCTTCTTTGTGGAAAACATTCCTTATATAACACTAAATTGGCTCATAATATTTTATGTTACATTGGGTTAAACATCCAGTAACCCGGCACTCACGGTACACTGGTATTTAGGCATAAGCCTTCGTGAGATGTCATAAAGATAAAAAAAAATGTTACATAAAAATACTTGTTTAAAACCTTTATTGATGTGCTGTCTTCTTTATATTGGTTAAGAAGATTCATATAACATCAAGTTGTATGCGACAGAAAAATGTGTATGCATGGTTGCGGAATTTAGGAGTAAAAGATTTGCAATTTTATAAAAACAAAGTATAAAAAAATAAAAAAAAATAGGTTTTTAGAAGGTGTCAGTAAAATATTTTATGTCAATCCAATGTTATATCAAGAGTTGTGTGCAAAAATAAGAAGGAATACAGTGAACATAGGGTTAGTTGATATTTCAACTTGGATGATGTTTATCTTAAAAACGATTAAAAATGTAATAAAATAAAACAAAATATATACTTTGTTCATAGTCACTTTAATTAAATATTTAGCCGTGACAGCTGTTTCGTAGTACAACTACATTTTCAAACGTACTGACAAACTAAAATTATGTTACTTATATATAAACAGTAATACCTAATAAAAAACATATTTTTTAAAAAAGGTTTTAAAATCAATATGGTACAGTTGTGAAATTTAAAAATTTTATTGCTATATTTGATAAAACTTTTACAAGGGGTAGATTTCCTGTGTATTAAGCAGATGTACATTCTGTTTTTTATGTTTATAGATTTCAATATTTTCTAATGTATCTAGTTTTCGCCCTTTTTGTTCTACATGTAATATTTTTAGGGTATTGATTTCTGGAAATTTGTGTCCGGTTTCCAGAAAATGGTTTGCGAAATTTGATGTTGTTTTCCCTAACCTATAACATGAGTTATGTTCTTTAAACCTAGTTTCGAAATTTCTTCCCGTTAGTCCAATGTAACAGCTATTACACTCTTCACAAGTAAGCTAATAAACTCCTGATATTTTAAATTTATTTTGTTTATCTTTCACATTAAATATCATGTTTGATAATCGATTTGATGGTTTATGTGCTATTTTCTGGTTTTGTTTAGACAGGGTGTTTGAAATTTTTTGTTATATTTGGCCAAAATAAGTTAGGGTTTTAAATGGTTGGTTTTGTTTTTCAGGTATTTTTGGGTAAATTTGGTTGAGGGTGAGTTGTTTACGTTTCTTATTAATTATAGAGTTTATTAAGGGTGGTGGATAACCATTGTTTTAAGCGATGTTTTTTATAGTGTTTAATTCTTTTTCTAAATTTTCTTTGGAAAATGGAATGGAAATTGCGCGATGTATCATTAATTCTTTTTCTAAATTTTCTTTGGAAAGTGGAATGGAAATTGCGCGATGTATCATTAATTCTTTTTCTAAATTTTCTTTGGAAAGTGGAATGGAAATTGCGCGATGTATCATTAATTCTTTTTCTCAATTTTCTTTGGAAAGTGGAATGGAAATTGCGCGATGTATCATTAATTCTTTTTCTAAATTTTCTTTGGAAAGTGGAATGGAAATTGCACGATGTATCATTAATTCTTTTTCTAAATTTTCTTTGGAAAGTGGAATGGAAATTGCGCGATGTATCATTAATTCTTTTTCTAAATTTTCTTTGGAAAGTGGAATGGAAATTGCGCGATGTATCATTAATTCTTTTCTAAATTTTCTTTGGAAAGTGGAATGGAAATTGCACTATCTACCACCCTTAATAAACTCTATAATTAATAAGAAACGTAAACAACTCACCCTCAACCAAATTTACCCAAAAATACCTGAAAAACAAAACCAACCATTTAAAACCCTAACTTATTTTGGCCAAATATAACAAAAAATTTCAAACACCCTGTCTAAACAAAACCAGAAAATAGCACATAAACCATCAAATCGATTATCAAACATGATATTTAATGTGAAAGATAAACAAAATAAATTTAAAAAATCAGGAGTTGAAATTGGACAAACGGGAAGAAATTTCGAAACTAGGTTTAAAGAACATAACTCATGTTATAGGTTAGGGAAAACAACATCAAATTTCGCAAACCATTTTCTGGAAACCGGACACAAATTTCCAGAAATCAATACCCTAAAAATATTACATGTAGAACAAAAAGGGCGAAAACTAGATACATTAGAAAATATTGAAATCTATAAACATAAAAAACAGAATGTACATCTGCTTAACATACAGATTGACCTAGGAAATCTACCCCTTGTAAAACTTTTATAAAATATAGCAATAAATTTTTTAAATTTCACAACTGTACCATATTGATTTTAAAACCTTTTTAAAAAAATATGTTTTTTATTAGGTATTACTGTTTATATATAAGTAACATAATTTTAGTTTGTCAGTACGTTTGAAAATGTAGTTGTACTACGAAACAGCTGTCACGGCTAAATATTCAATTTAAGTGACTATGAACAAAGTATATATTTTGTTTTATTTTATTAATTTAAAATGTACGGTCACAAAGTAACGGACGAAACCATAAATTCTTTGATTAAAAATGTGTTTAAATTTGTAATCAGCGCCCAAAAAAAACCCGTATGCCAGAGGACCCCGCAAAAACCTCATGAAGTTGTTCCCTCAGTTAAATTTGCATCATCATCATGCTGGGAGATATGCATATCTGTGTGCAAACTCGGACGAATATCGAAATATCGAAACATCCTAACTTTACGGCGTATTTTGAGATTACGGGGGGTTGATTTTGTGGTTGCACTCAATAAATCTTTTAATCATCATGCTGAGAGGTACCTCTGTGCAAAAGTTCAGATGAATGTATCCCTTGAACATCGTAACTTATTTTAGGGTGTATTTTGAGATTTCGGGGTGTGGGGGTCTGGGGTTGATTTTAGATAATTACCAAACTTTTTGTTTACAGATCCATAAGATCTAACCGCGTTACGCGTTATAGAGGTGCTCGAAAAGTTATTTAGAAGTTTAAATGTAAGCCTACCATTTTCTTCATTGTAAAGCTCACACTAACTAGTTTGTGTTTGTAAAGACCTGCCAGGATATAGGTATTTTACACAGTTTTTGTTTGCAAAATCTGCTCTAACATCATTAAAATCCTTTTGGCTTTTTCCTTGATACCATAATCTAAAAACAAAGTGATTTATTAGAAAATATTCCATACAAATGTTTAAAAGTAAAATTAATTAATTATCTTACCTGTATACAATATTTTACACGTGAGGATAATTTAGAGCACTACAGATACAAATAAAAACAGGCAGGGATTTCTGACTCTAGGATCACATGGAAAAAACAGAACTTTGTAGTCAGCTGTTAAAATATTTAGAGGTTAAGGTTTGACTTTGACACATAATAAGGATGTGCAATGTGATATTTTAGAATATCGATTTTTGGCTTATTATCGATACTTATATAAATTAATCCCAATTTTGGCGGTAACTATTTTCTTACTTCAGTGGTTTTAAAACAATAGATAAAATATATATTTTGATTTCTGTTTAGTCAGAATTAAGAAATAACATAACATAAAAATAATTAGTTTCATAAATCTTTTGCAACAGCCACCTAGATTTCAACCCAAAAATATAACGATTTTTGAAATCTGGCTATTTCTACAATGATTTTTGGTATTTTAGACTACAAACTAAATTGACGCGAAGTTTCGATATTTTTAAAGTACCATTCATCTCTAACAGGTTAAATAACCCGACCCCTGAATCTGCCTGTTATAAACAAATGAACAAGCGGGTTATTGCGTGGATATCTAGACGACTTTAAAATTATTTTTTGGCCAATTTTTAATGCATTCCTCACCTGTCAAAATTATATAATCTAAGGGTTACATAACCTATGCAGAACCATCATAGCACTGATTGTGTCTGGACGGGGAAGATGGCTTTGTTATGTTTTTTTCCTTATCCAAATTTGTTATATTAAAACGCTAAGCCACATTTTTAGTAAGTTTATGAGAGCTGAACTGCACAAAATGACACGCCTTTTTTTTAATAACTTACGGTCTGATTAGTGAGACCTCTCAGCACTTTTTATTTTATTTTTTTATAAAAACAAAATAGGTTTTGTTGTTGCCATTAAAAAAGTATGTACTGTCGACTTGAGCTTGAAATTTTCCTTAGTATCGGCTATACCACGTTAACATACGACCGATCCTTCCGACCTTAAAGTCGAGCGACGTCGGTTAGGATAAGTTCTTAGATGAGTAAGCGTTTGGTGACACCGTGTGCTGTTCCTTTTTTTTTGTTTATTATATTAAATATAAAAGCTAAAAGCTAAATTTCTAAGGTTACACGTGTAGCAATTTATATGTTTTTTTTTTAATGATCCTTCGGTTATTTAAAACTAATAATAGTTGGTTTGTTTTCCTTTTTTTTTTATAAAATGTTTTTTGCTATAAAATTGTTTTTATAAATGGGAGAATGCGCTATTATTTAACTGCTACCAGAGCAGTCAAATTTTGATGCGTTCTATAAAGAGAAAGTTGGTGGTAGCTTAGCGATTCCTGCGACTTTGTTATCAAAGTATTTTCTGAAGTTAAAAAAAAATATATATATAAATACTTTCCTATCTCCCCTACTAGCCATAAATACTGCGGATTTTGCCCAAAATATTGCAAACCATTATAGTCTTTATGGGGTATATAGTCTATATTAGTATATAGTCATATTAGTCTTTATGGGGTAAATTTATATACCAGCGGTATTTACCTTAAGTGGAATATTGCATCTTCCGTGTTTAAAGTCAAAAAATAATTGGATTACGAAAGGTATTAAGGTAAGCTCTAAAAATATGCAGTTTTTACATTACATAAGGAAGTTTACTGCTATAAATAGTTCTTTTATTACTTATTTTAATTAATACCGTAGCATCTATCGAAAAATAATAAAACTAGCCAAAAAAATTACTATGAAAATCAAATTTCTATGTCATCTAATCCTAAAAAGAATGTTGGTCTATTATTAATAACCTTCGTGGAAAAACAACTTACCAACCATAAATACTACATTAACTAGTGAAACACTAAATTCGTTCTATTGCTCTGTAGCCTCAAATTTATCTAAAGATATTATTTGCAATATTAATCCACTTACTTATATGGAAAACATTGTTATTAATGAAACTTTTTTTTTTAGTCCAACTAATGTAGAAGTGATTCTTGGTGCTTTTAATGAAATCAAAAACAAATCATCTTCCGGTTGGGATAACTTGTCAATTAAAATATTTTCTAAACTTTCTAACTCGGCTTTACAAGCATTGGCTGATGCAATAAATTTTTCTTTTTTAAATGGGGTATTTCCAAAATGTCTAAAAACTTCTGTTATTATACCAATTTATAAAGGGGGAGATTATGATACACCTTCTAATGTCAGACCTATTAGTTTATTACCTACTCTTTCTAAAATAATCGAAAAAATTGTCAAAAATAGAATTTATTTAGAATATATTAGAATATATCCTTTTATTAAAAAAACATAAGATTTTAAACTTAAAACAATTTGGATTTCAAAAAATAAAAATACGAATGACGCAATATTTTCATTTCTCGAACATCTATACACATCATTAAATAAGGATGATTTTGCAGCTGCTATTTTTTGTAATTTGTCTAAAGGGTTTGATTGTGTAAATCATTCTATTCTTTTACAAAAACTTCAAATATATGGTTTTCGTGGTACGTCTTTAAATTGGTTGAAATCATATCTTTGAGAAGGATCACAAATTGTACAATTAAATAATATCAAATCAGAAAGTAAATTCTTAAATTGTGGTGTTCCTCAAGGTTCTGTACTTGGACCGTTGTTATTTTTGTTATATATAAATGATTTAGCTTTTATCGATATAAAAGGCCAATTTACTATGTTTGCTGATGACACCACTATTTTATGGAACAACAAAAATAAAAATGTATTATACGATTCAATTATTAATGATATTTTAAAAATTAAATCCTGGTGTGATTCTAATTTGCTTACTTTTAATATTAATAAAACTAATATCCTAACATTTAAATGTACTCTTAATAACATATATATGAATGATCAAATTGTTAAATATTCTTCATGTACTAAATTTCTAGGCTTTTTTGTCGATGTTAAACTAAATTTTAAAGATCATATAGAAAAACTATGTAACAAACTAGCATCTAATTGTTATGGTTTTAGAATACTCTCTAAAGAATTAGAAGATTTTTCAGTTTTAAAATCTATTTATTTTTCTTTAATTGATTCTATCATAAGATATGGAATTTGTTTCTGGGGAAACTCGTATCAATATTTATAAAATTCAATATTTGTATTACAAAAAGAGCAGTTAGATATATCTGCAAAGCAAAGACAAAAGATTCGTGTAAACCATTGTTTAAGTCAAAGAACATTTTAACTCTTACCTCTATTTATATTTTAGAAACAGTATGTTTAATTTTTTAAAAAATTGTTTAAAAAGTCCTAATAATTCTTTATATGATACTAGAAAAAAATCTCAACTTCAACTTCCAAATCCAAATTCATCATTAACAAAAAAATCTTTAATTTATGACTCAAAAAAAAATATAATCATTTGCCCACTGATATTAAAAAATTAAAATTTTTAAAAAATTTAAACTATCTGTTCAAAACTTGTTATTAAGTAAAGCGTATTATGTATTAAGAGAATACTTTGATGATAATATTAATTAGTCGTACCATTACATAAAGCATGTATCTTATTATTATTAATATTATTATTATTGTTAATATTTTAATTTTATTCTGCTTTGTCAAAAGATTATTCTTGGACAATAAAGCAATATTATTATTATTATTATTATTATTATTATTATTAATTTATCCTGAGTGGAAGATCGCCTAACGTAACATAAATAATGGGTTTTAAAAACCCTTGCCAAAGGTATTTGCCGCACCTGCTGACTTGATGCGATTTGTTTTATTTTGTTTTGCTGTTTCGTTTATTTTTATATTTCAAATCCGTCAAAATTTGACGGATTCAATTTAGTAGTATTTAATCGATTCAATTATTAAAAAAAATATTTATTGTTTTTAATTTCCTCCTTTTATTATTAAAGGCAAAAATAAACAATTTACAAAGTCCGCTTCAAACCAATCAAACTACACTTTCCTGTGCTTTTAAGTTTGGTCATTGTCAAACCGGTATTGTAAATATTGTGTAAAGTAAAATCCCTAAGACGTCATTATCCTATTCTCAGTAACGTTTCTAAATTAAACATTTATATAATGGTAGCCTTGTTATACCTTTTAGTATACAGGATGTCTCATTTTTACACGAAATGTCTTCGCTTCTGTACAAGATACAAAAAATAAAAATACTAGTTAATATACAAGGTGGTTTAAAAACACAAATTTCCTTGTCAAGTGGGTTTTTTAATACAAAATTGGAAACATATTTTAACAAAATTTTACTTTTTATTTAATTTTTCATCCAAGGATCACATACTAAACGTCAATTGTTGCTGATTTTTAAGATAACGACATCATTGTTATACTCATTAACAATTAAAAGCGAAGAAAGAAAACAATATGTTGGTTTTGAAACATTAACAAAAGTATATAACCATTATTTATTATTTTTAGTCATAACGTCTTAAAGGAAATTTATTTAAAATAAAGTTTGTAATTAGTAAAAAGAATAAGTCAAAATCTTTTTAAACTTTGTAGTGAATTCGGAGAAAATAGGTGTTTAAAAACAGATTATAAACGTTTTTAGGTCACTTTATTATTTAAATTTAAAATAATTTATTTTTGGTACCTCCAAAATTAGTTTAAGAAAACTTTTTATACCCCTGTAATCAGGTTTTTTAAGTTTTTGTGTACCCTGTACCTATGCAAAATCACAATTTTATGTTTGTAAATCATATTTTTACAAGCAAAAATTTTTATGACTATTAATTATTTCTTGAAAAATATGTTTTTTATCCATTTGTCTCCTAGTAAACCCCATTCGTGAACAGTCTGTATTTGTTGGTTAATTATTTAATTGTTAGATTTTTTAATTAATAAGCTATTTTAGGTACATACTTATTATTTTATTATTTATTTATTAATGTATTGAATATAAAGTCCGCAAAGTAATAAAAAATATAAATTGAAAGATACTTTAAAGTTAATAATATACATACTTATTCTATTACCATTACCGATAACAAGAAAGTAACCCAATTTAGAAACTTATCGCTAAAACATTTTTTAATAAATTAAAACACCACCTATAAAGCCACACATTAAAATTTATATTGTATGAATACGCCTTTAAACAGTCTAATATTAAATTTATCATTTTTTACAAATATTAACAAGCACGCAACAAAGTATAAAAGCTTGAAGTTGTGCCATAAAGTATCCCTTTTATACAATGTTGAAAGTGTGGCTTTACCGATTGTTTTTCTTATTTATTTGTGTTAATGCAGTAAATTCAGGTGAGTCCTGCTTATCTATCGCCATCCTACTTTTTTTAGTATTTTTAAATTAACTTTAGAGATGTTCTATATTTTAAACTTTTGCATTAAAAACAAATAAATCAATATAATAAATTGAGGAGCTCCAAAACAAAACGTAGTTTTTTATAAAACACGGTTTTAAGAGTATCTCACAATTTTATAACATATTCTGATTCAAAAACTTTTTAAAATTCAAAAATAGAAAATGCGCAGTAAAAAATGTAAGGTATTCTAAATAATGAGATTCATTAAAAACTGCGTTTTGATTTGAAGCTCCTTAATTGTAATGCAGCTACATATCAATCATTTACATACACATGCTTTTTAGAAATTTAATAAAACTAGTAACCTACATACTAAATTAAATTAAATAGCTTAATAAAGAATGCATAGCTTAATAATTGCAAAAAACAAATATAAGGCACTATTATTTTTAGCATTTTTCTAGAAAATATTGCTCAAAAATACCTAAATTTGCTCCAGAGCTACTTGCCGTTACACCATCCTAATAAATATAGTTTAGATAGTTTTGTTAAGTGTATCATAAATTTGTAAGAAAATCACTTCCAAAACAATGTAATGCGTTAGGGGGTAAAGGGGTGCTTTTTAGGGGTAAAAATGTTTTTTGCAATTTCAAGCTAAACAGTAAATTCTAATAAAAAAATTAAATGTAAAAGTTGTCGACATTAAAAAAACGTACAACTTATGTTATAACCATTTTTACCCTAACCTCAAAAATTTTCGAGAAAAGTAGAAAAACTGTTTTATCGGTTTTAAATTTTTATCTTTTACAAAAATAGTTCGATTAAGCTAAAATTTGGAGCGGATATATTTTTATTATTCTTTATATACTGTATTTTTTTTTCATCAATAAATATTAAGCCGTTATTATGAAAACTTACTTTTTAAAAAGAATTGAAAATTTTTGACCGCTATTTTGACTTAATTTTTTTATCAAAAATTATTTGCTAAGGGCTCATTTTCGTTTTTTTGTTAACTTTTAATGAACACAAAAAAATATACTTTAATTTAAAAAAAAATAAAAAATAAAAAACACAAAATATTGACATTTTTCATTATACTCGTACATTGTGTTATTTTCTTTGAAAAATTATTACTATTTATTAAATTTGTAAAATTTAATTCTCTGTAACATTTACTTACACAATTTTGCTTTATTTTTAAAAATAAAAGTACTTTACACTAGGTCATTTTTCATATTTTTATTTATAACTTGCCTTGTATATTACCAATAGCGCCAATGCGACCAGTCTTCCCAAAATGCCGATTAACTATTTAAAAATGTTGTTTCATTTGTCCTCTTGTAACACCAATTCTGGGTAACACTGTATACCTGTAATCCAACTTTCACATTTAAAAATGTTTCCGAACTTTTTAAAATATTTAAAAATTCTTCAAAAATTACAATTTTAATAAATAGCATTAATTTTTTGACAAGAATAACACAATCTACGAGTGTAATGAAAAATGTCAATTATTGTGTTTCCTTTCTTTTTCAAATTTTTTCAAAAGTTAACAAAAAAAACGAACAAAATGAGCCCTTAGCGAAACATTTTTGATAAAAGAAATTAAGTCAAAAAGGCGGTTAGAAATTTTCTTTTTTTTTTAAAGTAAGTTTTCATAAAAACAGCTTAATATTTATTAATAAAAAAATTAAGTATAATAAGAATGATAAAAAGTATATCTGCTTCAAATTTCAGCTTAATTAAACTATTTTTGTAAAGGATAAAATTAAAAACCGAAAAACATTTTTTTCTACTTTTCTAGAAAATTTTTGAGGTTAGGGTAAAAATAGTTATTACATTTATTTTTTTTTATAGGATTTACTGTTTAGCTTGAAATTGCAAAACCATTTCTCTTAGTTTAAAAGGTCAAAAGTGCAATTAAATAAACTTAAATATTTTGGCATTCATTTTATGCTTGTTTTGGCACACATTCATGGATGATATGATTTGAATCACCCTGTAGATACTTTAGGGGGTCGGCAAACTTGAAAACCCAATTCGCGGGTATAAGAAAGGAAATAAATATTTTTAGACAAAAATAGGATTTAGTCTAAAATACCTTTAAAAAATGCTTGCTCTAGCAATGGAAATATTAAAATAGGTTAATTTATGGCTAGCTTCAAATTGACATATTGATATTCCTAGAGGTAAAGCATGCATTTTTAGATGTATTTCTGACCTAATCCCACTTTTGCTTAAAAGTGGCTTACTACCTTTTGTGCATAAACCGGAGAATTCTACTTTTTAAAGATATGAATTTCTAACCAAATTTATATTTTTTATCCATGTTTTTTTAATGTTTTTGAAGTAAAGTAATATAATGTGCTTTTAATGACGTCACTTAGGGCTGCCTTATGGTAGGTTTACATCTGACATTTATTGCATAATATTTATGTCAGATTCTAGCTTAAGTAAACGGTAAAAAATTGATATCTGATATAATTTTTTTATTGTTTACATTAGCCAAAATTTGTATCTAAAATAAATATCATCAAAATATTACCGGTGATCCCCCAAAATTTTTATAAAAATATTACCTATAGAAATGGAATCCTAACATACCACAATATTTAATGGTGCGCCCAGACTTGCAACAAATCAACGTGCCGCTCCATGCCGTGATCCGCGCCTTGTTAAGTACCAGAAATGGCCGGTTTTATTCAAAATTTTCGTCCAAACTGCAACTGAGCTTCGTGCCGAATGACGTCGCCGCCGGGCCACGCTCCGCGCCAAGACTTTGTGGACAGTAAAACATATTTGTTTGCGCTCAATTTAATTTTTTGGCGAATGGGTCACTGCGATCCACAGCGTGTCAGTTTTTTGGTGTCAGATTAAATAAAATAAATGCCAATGAAATCGTACTTAAATCGAACAGCGCTGATGTTACCGAAGAAAGATAGTTTGAGGTTAGTGGTTGTAAACAAAATAATACAAAAAATATTTTAACATTAAACTTTAAAATTAATATCTGAATATCTACCTATTTATATGAGCATATGCGACTAGAGTCAGCTTTGCCGCAAAGAACTGGAGTCCGCTTTGCCGCAAAAAATAAGTCTAATACCTTTCCTTTTCATGATCCTGACATTTTTTTAATGGGATTACCGCGGAACTGCACTCCTTAAAAAACAATAATTTTTAAAATCGGCCCACAAACACCAGGGTAATCGCGAAACATACACAAAAAAAAAATACGCGGTAAATTGAGAACCTCCTCGTTTTTGAAGTCGGTTAGTTAGTTCTGGTTAAGTTAAGTTCATTGGTATATCAAGTCTTTACATATGTAGAGAGAGAGAGATTAGAATAGGGCCGGGATAACCCATGCACTGAAGCCGCTCGGCTTATTGTGCGCCCTGTCTTTTTACGTCTGGGTGATGTCAGCCAGACGGGACCTACAGCTTAACGTGGGTTCCGAACCACGGTCCTATGAGCGACAACTTAAGACCTCGTCCCCACCCAGGGGCACTACTGAACCTACCAACTGAATGGGGTCCGCATGTCTACGGTTGCGCAGGACACGGCAAAGTGTGTTTCGGTGCCCTGGTCCTTTGGTGGCCTTCAGCGTCGATACATTTTGCACTTTGTCCGTCTGGTGTTGAGCTAACCACTAAATTTCCGACCAACTTATAAATAAGTATTTGGCCTCAGCAGGATTCGAACCCACCTCACGTCCGTTGTGCGCCCAACAACTTAACGCCTTACACGCTAAGCTATCACCGGAGTTATGTAAGTAAAACTTATAACTACATTTTTTATCTTAATTTTACTAGATTTACATTTACATAATAGGATTTTTACTTATATTTACAAGATCTTAGCAGGTTGCCTTTTTTCATTTTTAAAACCTACCATTGGTGCGTGCTATGTGGCTCTGTATGCTGCGTGAAGTGGCACGGCGTATTGTTGCAAGTCTGGAGGCGGCTTAATAATTTTACCGATGCAAATGGCGCGGGATCCAATCACAATTTATTTTTTTAACCGACTTTAAAAAGAAGGAGGTTATCAATTAGCCTGTATGTTTTTTTATATGTTGTATAGAGCGAATAAAAATATATGTACTGTTTCTGAATTTACAGAATAAGCCCTACAAGCTAATAATATGATTTATTTTGTTTTAAGATGAAAAACAAGACAGTTAAAATGAGTACAATTTAAACAAACTTTATTGTAATTATTGTTTATATTTTTTTTTCTTTTAGTGGCTGTTGTATGCTATTATGCAAGTTGGTCAGCATATCAAGGAATATATCCCGAGGTATTTGATCCAAATTTGTGCACTCATGTCAACTATGCTTTTATCGGAATGTGGGATAATGGCAATCTCAAGGTTGCAGATGATAACTTGGAAATAAAGCAAGGTAACGAACGCCTAAGACCTTCTAGTTAGTTAAGTGCTTTCATATTTAATTAAATACCAAAAATAATGTGCGGATTGCTGCGCTCACCTTAGGCATTTTTGTGCACTTCGTAAATCACAATATTTGCTTGGACGTCCTTTTAAGTTTGTTTATTATTAAATATTGCAATTTAAAATATTTAAGCAGTAGCAACAATAGTTTCTTTTTACCAAATTAAATCCAGATAAACTCCCAAAATAAACCGTCATATATAATTAATAAGGTTTATTTTTATGTGTTCTGAAGAATTCTAATGTAAATTTAAAGCCTCGATGTAATAGTTAAGACATCTCAAAATATTTGTTTTATTTTTGCGACGATAATTAAAAAACAACCTATAAAAATATTTACTAATTAAAAAGAAAAAAATATATAAACTGGTGTCTTCTTTTAACTCATGGGATTGCCGCACTCGCATCAGTTTATGCACTTGTTACATAAATTACTATTTTTGTTGTTTTTAAAATAAAACCAATTTTTGTTTTTTTTTATTTTATTATCGTTAGTGTCGTTAAAGAAGTACTTTAATAAAAATCCCTAAAGTAAGTAAACTTTTACCTTTGTAAACTATTTACTAGTATTCTTAACATTTGTTACCGTAAAATTTTATTAACTTGTGGCTTTTATGGACACATTTTTTTAAAATTTTTCTAATGGAAGTCAAAATGCAACTTAGTCTTGAATAACATAAAAATATTTAGGTGTGTTACTTTTTAACTGCAATATAGTTTGATCATCAAATGTAAAGTAATACCTATACATATATATGGTTCTTGAGCCTTGAGCCCTCAAGGTGTCTATCGACCTGAAGCGGCTATGACAAGTCTTAACGAAGACGAAACACGAGACTCCGTAATTTTTAAACAACCAACCATAGTGGCCGAATTCTTACAGGTGATTATTTATTTATTTATTGTTACAGTCATTAATGAGCCGTATGCCCAAAGAACCTTTACCTTTTATTAATATATATATATATATATATATATATATATATATATATATACAATGTGTCCAAGATAAGGATCCTAAGCATGGGAGTCAATGTCCAAGCATTTGTTTGCAAGGACTACTTAAAAATAACTTAACAAAAAATAGAAAAAATGCAATTTTTCTTTTAACTAAAAATTAAAATATGACATGTGATACATCGTTTAATTTGTAATAAAAATATTTTTTTTTCGAGCGATATAAAAAATAAAATTGATGATGGTTTATTGAAAACGAAACGTCGGGTATAAAATCTAAAAATACCATCATGTAGTAGCTAAAAAGTGCCAATAAAAAAGTGTTTTTAGTTTTTTTATATCTTTTCAAATAAAGTCAGAAAAAAATAAAATCGATATAGTCAATTTCAAGTTTTTAAACGGCATGTAAATAAACTTTTAAAAACACAACTTTTTCCTAATTTAACCTAAGCTGTATCTCCAATAAGTACTAGGATCCTTATCTTGGACACACTGTATATATATTAGTTTTCTTAACACAAATTAAAATTTTATTTGGTCTGGTCTAAAACGATATTTTTGTATTAAGTTTTAATTTAGGAAAAAATCAACAAGTTTTTAGTTTTTTTGCTTAACTTATCATTAACAGCTGATCTTGCTAAACACACGTAATGTTTTTAAAGTTGGGTCATTTATTTTAACAGATGGTCTTTTGCGTCATTCAAAACCAAAAAAGTTTATTAAAATCTAGTGTGGCTAACTCCTTTAAAGGTCTTTACAAAATCTAATTTAAATAAAATAGGATATCTAAAATATTTTTATTTGATTATTTTAAAATATGTACAGAAAGTTTTTACAAAAGTA
Organism: Listronotus bonariensis; assembly: GCA_014170235.1. Lineage (NCBI taxonomy): Eukaryota > Metazoa > Arthropoda > Insecta > Coleoptera > Curculionidae > Listronotus > Listronotus bonariensis. The sequence continues at coordinate 39,409 of JACEGR010002250.1, read as the reverse complement.
CGTGTACAGTGATTCTTTTAGTAAAAATATATGTTCAGGCTAACGCTAAATTAGTGCACTCTTCGTCTTAAAAACGCTGAAATGGAAAACCAATTTGTGTCTTAAATTAACTTCAAAATTTTTTTGTTAAATTAAAACCTTAATTTTGAGAACAAGCTGTATGTTGCAATGTTAAATTATCTTCTTAAATTATTATTAAACAACTTACCAAACTTTTATCTTTATCAACTATATTTTTAATACACATGTTTTTATTAAAAAAAAAAAACAAATAAATGACACACCTATTTTTATTTTAATAATTTATTTACAAATAAAAAGCAATACAATTTTAGGTCTTTACAAAAGGGTAACAGATCTAAAGAAACGAAATCCAAAACTCAAAGTACTTTTAAGTGTAGGAGGGGGACAAAAGAAAACACAGACAAGTTTATCTCAATATCTAAAGATCCTGCAAAACGAGGGGCATTTGTTGGTAGTGCCACCTTTTTTATTTCACAATATAACTTTGATGGACTGGATATTGACTGGGAGTATCCTACTGCCGCCGAAAGGGTAATAGTTTTATTAAGTAGATTTGACAATATTGTATAATAAAAGTTGGTTTTAGTTTATACAGGGTGTCTCTTAAAGGTATGTAGGTACAGAATACAATCACATACTTCTTGAGCCCAAATACATAGATTGACCATATAAAAAACTTTTTTATATTATATTTCTTAAAAAACAAAATATTTTTAATAAAAATCTCTGCATAAACCAAAATTTACAAAGCATTAATCAAAATTTAAATAAATGATAGCGTATACGAGGTAGGTGCAAATGAACAAATATGACACACAAGAAAACTACTTTTATTTTTAAACTTAGAAAAACATGTTATTTAAAAAATTTACTTTGCCAACTTACCCTTTATAGATATTACATCGAACTAAATTAGCTGCTGTAAATTATTCTTATTGCCCTTAAATATAAAAGAAATGTCAAATCCTCGTTACTTCTATTTCAAAAAACAAAATTAAATTTTGCTTTTTTGTGGGCCAATAAGACTAAAATTTAAAAGTCTCATTAGATTAATGTTTTACATTATTTTTGCCTTAGAAAAAAATATTTTTAATTTATTTTCAAATCTTCGTTTTTTATTTGGATTAATTCTAAAATATATATTTTTTAATATTCTATGATTTTTTTTATTACTATAATCCCAATAAAGAACTAACTATGACCCCCACTGTGGCAGCTGTGATTTTACTGCAGTCCAAAAAACACTACTAGTACCTCTTTTAGTTCGGTGGAAAGGTTAATTGAAGGGTATCCAGTTCAAACAGGCTAAGTGCCATTTTATTTATTATGTATTTTTTGCATAAAAACATTCCAAGTGCCATTGTACGTGTCCTCACAAAATGCTAAGTGCCAAGCTTTCCGCGTATAATAATACAAGTCATTGGAAAGTGGGGGAACCTACAAATGACATGTCTTATTTCGGTACAAACAAGCTAAGTGCCATCGACCGAAATAAACAGCGGCGTTTTTTTGTAAGTTAGAGCGTGTTTGTTGACTTATTAGTACATGTGATTGACGTTTTTAAGATGGAAAAGAAAAGAATAAATCAAAATAGAGATAGGCACACGAAGTTAAAAGTTTCTGGATTAAAACATAAAACTGAAAAAATAAAACTGGGCCGAAAAAGAAGAACCTAAACGATCACCTCCTTTTCAGATTATCGATATGGAGTGGTCTAGATTTGGGGATCCTTAAGAGATTGCGGACAATCTTATTGATACCAAGAAACTAAATATAAGTAAAGCAGTAATGATCTGCATTAATAAGGAAGATCCTGGAGTGATAAAGGGAAAATATACCTCCAGAAAACAAAATATCGAACAACAAAAAAATAAATTATTACGCTCTATGATCGATTTTCTTGAAAACAAAGATTATAAAGACTATTACGGTAAGCCAGTAGACAGAGTTTAAATTATGTTTTGCCAGTATTATACTATTTTAAATTTTAGTACATGTTTATTTTAATAAATAAAATTGCAATTAAACGCTTTTTTCTTAAAAGACTTTTTTAATGTAGCAGTTAGCATGTTTCTTATTTTCTAATTTTTGATTTTTGTTTACACAACACATCTTTTGCATAACATTTCAAAACAAGGCTAAACTTACATTATTAAACTTTGTTTTAACAAAAAGTTAAATTAAAACTGATATATTATTTATATTTTTGGTAATAACCCCTCAACTTCGTTTTTCTTAAATATTTCTGTTCTTTAAATTTGGCACTTGGCCTGTTTGAACCGGACACCCTTCAATTATGCTCCAAGATTGTTAATTCTATAAATACGATACTTTTTATTAAACATATTCCCTAACCTAATGGCAGCTTTGCCGCCCGAACAATGTTCGGCAGAGAGAAAAAAATGTAGTACCTTTCTTTCTCGCGAGCCTGAGTTGGTTTTTTTGGGCCACTGCAAAAGTAAACTCTTTTAAACAAGAAAATTAATACTCAAGAATTTGTCCATTTTCTCAAAGAGACTCAACATAGATTTAACTACAATTTAAGGAACAAAAACACATATAAAACAATACGAAAAATATAATAACACTGATGTCTCTGTCACTAATTCGGCTTTTGTGAACCACCTACTTACATCAGGACATCACGTGAAAACACCTGACAATATAAAAGTTTTGCATGTGTGTGACAAGGGAAATAAACTGGACTTGCTGGAGAAATTGGAAATTTCGAAAGCCAAAACAAGTCCCATTCTTACGTGCGTAAATGAAGTGTTCACTTTTGAACCTCATTTAATTTTTAATAACCTTAAACAATAATAAAAATTGACCCTTCATTGTCGTCGAATGTCATATTGGTTATTCTCTTTATTTCTTCACTATAAACTAGGCCTGTGCTACCGGGGCAACCTTATAAGGCTATGTCTACCTTACCGCTCTACCGTACCCTATACATTTTGTATTAACTACTCAACCTCATTCTTCTTCTTTGATTTTAGCTGATTTGTATTGATTATTTTATTTTATTGTTCTGTCAATGTTACTGTTGGTTTTCAATAGTTAGGTGAGTTTTGTTATTTTATTGTTATTTATTTCTCTTTGTAACGGGTTTCATACATTATTTTAGGTCTGATGATGCTGGAGACGGCGAAACATGTCACCTTTTAATATATATTTGACAAATTTGAGACTCTGACTTTGTTCCTTAAATTGTAGTTAAAGAAAATTAATTTTTAAAATCGGTTTATAAACACCGAAGTAATCGCGTAACGAACATATACAAAAAAAAAAAAAAAAATAAATATACAGGCCAAATGAGAACCTCCTCGTTTTTAAAGTTGATTAAAAAGACAAAAAAATCTTATTGCTAAATTGGTCATTTTCATGTTTTTTTCGCTAATTTGATGTGAAAAAGAGTTTTACATTTCAATATTTAAACGGTGTTTGTAAGAGGAAGGGTTGGGATGTTGACAGAACAGTCCATTATCAAAAATGTTAAACCTATTTAAAGGCAAAAGAGTCTAATGAGCCTACTCTGCATACAAGTTCAATGACAAAATAATGTACAGTAGATTGTTTTATCTTGGACTGAATGTCATATTGCCCTTTTTAAAGATGTCGTGACGATAAAATTTGTAAAAGGATTAGAATCCTTTTATAATAAAAGGTTCTTTGACAAAAATTAAGTTTATAGTTGCTGTAGAAATAAAGGATTAGAACATTAGCAACCTAAGTATTACCTTCTTATATTTAAATGCCCTGGGGTATTTTTACTTCTAAAAAGGGAATGATAATAATTAACAGGTTAAAACCTAAAAAGGCGAAAACAAGGAAAACTTTTGGTACAATTTACTTAAAAACAATAATTCCCTAACATTTAAACGTGTAAGATGTTTTGTTTATGATGTTTGATGTTTTTTAAACATTTATATACATTAGACATGAGCAAGCTATGTTTCAATAAGGGATAATTGTAATGTATGCATACTTAATTTTTTTTTGCAAATATATAAATTCATTTAACTGCCTAAAAACCTAAGGCAAAAAAATTATGCCTGTAATATGTAATACATTAAAATGTAAAACTGTATTTAATTTAAACTATTATACCAGGCTCATATTGCCTGCAAAAATTAAATATTTGTTTGGAATTTAATGGGTAGGTCATAGTTTTTATTTGGCAAACATAAAACATAAAACGTTTCTCAAAACTCTATTTCAAAATATATTTTTTTGCATTTTCCCGGTAGAATAATAGGCATAATGACAACATCCAAAAACACTGTAATTTTATACTTATTATATGAAATAGGATTCGTAGATTTTGACAAAGTAATAAAATATATTATTTAATTAACATAAAATAAATCTATAAAATAAATTGCCCGCCATAAATCCTAAAACACTAATCAGAGAGAATGGCGTCACAAGTAGATAAAGTGCGTTAAATATCACAAATTTAAAATTGTTTTTTACAAAATCTTAGAGCAAACACTTACCAGAGATAGCGTTGCGCTTTGCATGCTAACAGCTTTTGCGAAAGGAAAACGCACGGTGACGTCACGTCTATATAAACAGCGACGACATAATAAAATGTATATTATACCGGGTATTTAAAACTTTAAATTAAAATAGTATTATTTTTTCCCACCAAATCATTATTTTGCAACGATATTTTTTTGGTAATATTACATACTTCCGAACATTATAAAGCAGTTTTTAAAAACTGTCATCATGCCTATTATCCTAGAATATTCATTTGGTTCAACAACGGCTCGTAAGTAACTTCTCCTATAACTTTGTGTAAATTTTGTGGCTTCATGATACTATCTGTAACCATTACTTTTTGTATTTGGATGACACAATAATTACAGTTTAAAAAATCAAAAACACGGTTTTCAAGAACACCGAACTTAAAAGTTTAAAATAATTTGAAAAATAATTTTAAAACAATAATGAACGAAAAATACTGGTATTTTTCGTTCATTATTGTTTTAAGATTATTTTAAAAATAATTTTCCCCTTTTAGATGGATGTGCTTTAAAAGCGTGTGTTTTATTTTTTAAACTAAAATTATTTTTACTTTTTAGTTTAATATCTGATAAAAGCGTGTTTTTAAATTATTTTAACCTATATTTATTTTATTTTACTATACAACATTTTTCACAGTTTTAAATATTTATTTGAAAATCCGCTTTTTAGTTTTGTCTCATTTATCACAAATATCAAAAATATTCGATATTATTATATACTGAGAAGTTAAATGTCGATAAAAAATTTAATTTTTTGATATATCAATATTTAAAAATAATTGATATATCGTTGCCATCCCTACTTGTAGTGACACCTAGTGTCAAACATTAAAAACAATCATAAGACATTTAAATTAGGTTACAGTGACCTATATCATAAAAGCGTGTTCATGCTCGTAATTATTCTATTCAATTGCAGATGGCGATGTATAGGGCGCCTGCCTTGCAGTTTATATAAACTCGTAATGGTAAACAAAAAATTTATAGTAAACGTGTTTTATATAATACCGTCGTTTAACGAATTAACTACAAATAGAGGATTTAAATTATATATTGAATATTTACTGGTGACTCACGGACCCATAAAAGTTACATACATACAAGTGAAGCTTATAAAAGCGTGTTAAAAAGGCACTTTAACCTTTAAGCAAAATAAACATTCAATTAATAATTTCTTATTTAATCACAATAACTCCATAAGGTCTAATCAACTAATTTTATTCATTTATTAAAACTTTCATTAAACAATACCTTTAAAAAGTTTTAATTACTGTCACTAAAAATATTATGTATGTATACTGTAACTAACTGTAAAATAACGTATAGTTTTAGTTTATTGTTTTATCACAAAAATTCTAAATTATTCTATAATATTTCTTTATTATTTGTTTTCGCATTAGCAGGTACAAAAATATATTTTCAAGTTATTAAATTGCTTAAATGCAAAAAGCAATTGTTTTAAAATAAAAATTATAATAAAATATGTATATTACATGGTAATTATTATTTTTAAAAGTAAAAATAAGGTTTTTCATTGTACTTGTTAAGAAAACATACTTTTTAGTAAACACAGTGTTAAAAAATATATTTTTTTAACAGTATGACGCCTATTAAAAAGCTTTTATTTAACATGCTATGTATGTATGTAGTTATGTATGTACGGGCGGAATCTTAAAACTTGATTTTATAGCATTAACTTTCAACTGATTGGGCTAAAATTTGGTATACACGTTTACTTTGGATGATAATGCATAAATAGCTGTTTGATGCCAATTTAAGTTTAACATTGCGGAACCCCAAGATGGCGAACTTGTTATTTTTAATGCATTTTTACAATATAAGTATCAAATGAAAGGGTTTGCTGAGAATAAGTCCAAAAATAACAGGACGTTAGTACTAATTCAATATGTTGTTTGTTATTTCTATTGCACTGCTACACTATGGTTATTAAACAAAAAGGCTTACTGAGAGTAACTCAAATAATAACGCGACATTAATCCAATATCGTGAATCAAGTTTTTTATACTTTTTTTACCATAATGAGTATCAATTAAAAGAAATCCTTGATCCTAATGCATAATCGTATTGCAACTAGAGTGTTTATAATTAATCGGCAAAATACCTTGCAACAATAAAGCGTTAAATAAGATAAATGCACTGAAAAACCTGTTTAGCGATAATTTAAAAGCAAAAATAAATTTAAAGTAAAACACTATTTTTAAGACAAGCTTTAATTAAGGTGCACTAAAAAGAATAAAATAAACTTTTTTCCTGAAACTTTTAAAAAGATTTATCTAAGTAGATAAACAAATAAATTAAAAAACTCTAATTGCTGTTACCTTTTTTATTTTTTAAACTAAGTAAACAAGAATAATTAAATCTTGCAAAAAGCTTTTATATCATGTAAATTGTGTATTGACGTTATATTTTTAAAGTAAAAGTTAAAGATAAAAAGTTTTTTTTGGTGCATTTAAATAAAAGCTTATTGTAAAAATAGTTATTTTACATTTAATTTATTTTATACCCAAAATCATTGTTTGTGCAGCGTAACAGTAAACGCGACGTCAACTTAACTAAATGATCAAGTAATTATAAATTTCGCCATTACTTCTTTTATCCTTTGTGTCACTAAGATTAAAATTTAAGAGTTTGCGAATAAAGTTAATAGAAATTTTGTATTATTAGTTATATTTATAAATCTGGATAATGTAAAGATAAAAACTATAACATTTATACAGACTTAGAAAAATATAGTATACAGCACATGCAAAAAGTGTCCTTATTAATTCGAGGAAGGTCGGTTGTTACATACCTATATATATATATATATATATATATATATATATATATATATATATATATATATATATATATATATATATATATATATATATATATTTATAAATATATATGTATTTTAAAAAGTTTATACAATTTAGTAAAGGGTAATTAATATTTGACTTCAGAATTTTATTGTTATTCAATTTTTTTAATAAGCATGAGCATTTTTCTGGCTTGTGTGATTAAAAATTTAATATTTTAATAAAACATACTTTTGGACTTTTTATTAGATTTTATTATTTACCTATTATTAATTTTAAAATATATGTGGTGTGTCCAGGTGAGTTAACGTCATATAAAAAAATTTTAATCATCAATTTTATGAAATCCTTATTTAATGTTTTATATGTTTTTAAACTTTAAAGTCAACTATGAGATATTTAATCGTCTCGGTCATCTACGAGGTTTGGCCCAAAATATATATTTTTTTAACAGTAAATTTCTTTTATATTTGCTAATATTAAAAATTATTTAAAGAAAAAAGATATTAAGAATTATGTATTACAATGTATAAAACTTATTTTTAATTATTTTTCTTAAAAACAAAAATACAAGTACTTTACTCTTGAGCAAAAATTCCATTTTTAGCCAGAACTCATGCATGCTTTAATTTGATAACTGTTGCCTGGTTTAAAACCATGCGCAATTTTGTATAATTTTTTTTTTATAAAATTTATAATAAAACACTGTATTATTATATTATCCTTTATATTAAAAAACAAGTCAAAATATTTTTCGGTTAAGATTTATTAGTCTAAGTTACAAGTACTATACATATTTTCTAGAATGATTTTATTACTTTATTACGAGAAGTCAAAAATGCATTTACGCCTAGAGGATGGCTACTTACAGCTGCTGTGGCATCAAATCCAACAAATGGTTACAATGTTGCAGAAATGAATAAGTAAGTTAAAAAATATGTTTATATTTCAAGAAAACGTCTTTAATTGGGTATAACATTAAAGACATACAAAAATTAAACCGGCTTCATAAAAAGTTAATAAAACTTACAAAAAAAATTATTAAAAAAAAATGTAGACAGGAAATAACAAATGATATTAAATTATAAAAAGCTTTTGCTTATTTAGTTAATAACATTTAGTAGGTTAGCGCATATGTAATTTTTATTTTTGTTTATTTTCAACTTTAAGTGAGTTTTATTATATTTCCTTTTGAAGTCCATTTATTTTTTAAGTGTTTGTTTTACGCTTTTTAGGTAATAAACTAAAATGCAAAAAATTAAACCTTAAAAAAACATTAAACTCACTTAAAAATATATATAGATTAAAATTTTCTTTAAATTTTTCTTTATAGTGTTCATTTTTCGCTTTCTCGTCTGTTTTTTGCTGTCTAATTCATCAATATTACTATTAAATCTTTAACATACCCTAAAAACTACTACCAGTACCTCCTTTGGAGACTGCAAACCACAGAAACGTGTAATTTGATTGGTTTGAAACGTTACAGACGGTCATACGAAACTGTCACATTGGGGGTTCATAATTTGTGCTGGATTGTTAAATCTCTTTTATTTTTAATTTCTTATCAAAATAAATACCAAAAAATTACCCCACCAAAAATAACCATGACCTTTCCAATGTCAATTAATCAAATTACATGTCCCTTTGCTTTTTTTCAGTAGTCTCTCATTTAGTTTGGTAAAATGGATATTTTACCGCAAGGTTGTTGATGCTAAATGCACGTCTGATGTTTGAGTATATCCCAGTCTAGAGACAGTTTTCCCGCACGAACAACGGCGGAGAGAAAACAATAGGTCTTTTTTCCTTGCGATCCTGACTTGTGTTTTTTTTTATGTGACCCTTTTAAACAAAAAAATAATTTTTAAAATCGGTCCACAATTGACGGAATAATCGCGTAACATACACAAAAAAATACACACCGGTGAATTCATGAGCTCCTTGTTTTTAAAGTCGATTTAAAAATACTTTAAAGCCCTAGAAAGAATATTAATTTAAAATATAAAACCTTTTATAAACCCTATTTAAGAAAAAGGCAAATCTGATACTAAAGCACATCGTGTATATATTCGCTTTGGCTTAGATAAGAGTTTTACAGATTTTAAAAATATTTAACCAGGATTTTTTTGTGAATCTTTAAATATTTATGTTATGTTATTTTAAAAGAAATTGTTTTTATATTTTTGCTCGATTATCTTGTGCTAGTAGTATGGGTTTTGTAGATTTCAGTAGGTTAATTTAAAAATTATTACTTTTATAAATACATAAATAAATTTATTTTTTAACAGTTGATTAACTTTTATTTTTAAAAGTTTTTATATTTTTAAAAATATGCTTTTTTAGAACACGTGTGCCCTTAAAATAATGTTCATTTCTTACTTTAAAATAAAAGTGGCTTCTATAATGGAAGAAAAAAATATTTTGATCATTGTGTTTGTTTTAAAAGATTTTCTTTAAAGTAAAATGTCCTAAATATTATTTTTAGACATTAAAATAAAAAAAACCACAAAGATTTATTATTTAGGCTCTAAAATATCTTAAAGATAAGTTTAAATACCTAAAAAAAAATTTGAGAATATTCCTATTTGAGAATATACTTTTTAGTAAAATGTCACCAATCCCTTGTCCATGTCATGTCATGTTGAATCAGAATAATACGTTTCATATAAATAAAAATAGGTTATATAGTAGAATAATCTTTTATCTCTATCTCTTTAAGTTCCAATAGCTAAAAATCAATAAAAATGTAAAGAGATATTTTATGAAGCTGTTTTGCTAAATTATGTCTGGAATCTTTAGATTTTTTAGAAGTTAATATTTTTAATTTTAGTATAAAAATGAAAACCATTATTAGGCATACTTAACTACTTGCACACTATATGCTTAATTGATAATAAGATAGTGCCTTTTAATATTTTTGAGGAAACTGGAAATCAAGAAAATAACAACAGACAAACTTAACAAAGCGTAAAAGAAGAATACCGTAAAGTGAGGTGTCTTCGGACAGCAAGGGCAACTTCGGACATTTGGTTTTGTGAAAATGGTACGCTGATACTGTTTTTACGAAGTGAGTAGTCAAATATGAGCGATGATATGCAGCAAAACCAACTGTCCGAAGTCGCCCCCGCTGTCCGAAGTCACCTCACTTCACAGTACTTTTTGACTGTAAATACTTTTCGTTAGATTTTAATTTAATCAACAGCTTTTAAATAAAGGTTTTTTTATTGTGTATTTATTTTGTTAATATATACTTAACAGATTTTATTTAAATATAACATAATATATAACCAATTTTTTTACGTAAAATTACAATTACTTTTTAGTAAAATCTTGCAAAACCTATACTAAAATCATTTTAGGGAAACCAAACATTTTTTAAAAATAAGTAGATCATTAAGCCGATACCAATTTACTGAATGATGATTTTCAGTGCGCTATCAATGGTAAGATTATATCTTACTGTCGCAAAACGAAGTTGTTCTTATACGAACTGTTCAGGAATGGGGTTAAAAAGAGGACAAATGGACCAACAATTTTATTTTTCTAAAAAAAGTAATTCCTTAAAAAACTGTTTGCTTGTTAAAAAAATACGATTATCGAAGAGAAAATGTTGATTTTGTATACAGGGTTCGCAAAAACTTAAAAAACATTATTTTTCTTCAAGAGTAAACTACCTTAATTTTTTATTTTTAATCAAAATGTCATTAGAAAAATTTATTTAGAATCATGTTTGCAATCGATAAAAACAATAATATAAAATTTAATTAAGCTCCATTATTTGGCGAAGACGCCTTGATCACATTCGTTTACAGTTGAAAAATTGTGTTGTGTAGGAATTTGGAAAAAGCAGGTGTCTTAAAAGCAAAGTGTGAGAGTATTTTAGGTCATTTTATTATAAAAATTTACAATAATAAATTTTTGATAACTCCAAAGTCAGTTTTATAAAACTTTTTGATACCCCTGTAACATTAATATAGTCATTTAAAATGCAATTCCAAATATATTTTCTAAATGATATTTTGCCTAAAAATTAAAAATAAAGGTAGCTTACTCTTAAATAAAAATAATGTTTTTAAGTTTTTGCCAAACCTGTATACAAAATCAACATTTTCTCTTCGTGAATCATATTTTTTTATAAGCAAAATTTTTTTATGAAGAATGATTTTTTTCAAAAAGTAAAATTTTTGGTCCATTTGTCCTCTTGTTCGTGGACAGTCTGTAGATACTTTTGCTTTTCGTGTTATTTACTGTTAACACGGTACAGCTAGTTTAATAAGTCCTATAAGTTAGGCGAAACGCGTCACTGGAGAGGGTTCTCGTTAATGTGGACTCGGGGACGATGTGGGCTGTCGTCCACTACCTCGTGCCCGAGAGACCTCGCGCCATAGATTTTGCAATAATAAAAGTAAAATAATAAAGGGTCTTGCAGAAAAGATACAGTCTTTTTTTTCTTTTTTTTTTGCTCCCCAACTTTTTTCCCCATGATACCATTTGTCGAAATGGGGCCTCGCGGATATAAAGGCTTCGCAAAATGTCTCTTGTCCACATAAAATTTTAATCTTGCACCGCCACTCTTCATGCAAATAACTTTTTTATTGTGAATGTTTATTCTAAAATGCTATTGAGGACTAATGTTTGTTTTATCTACCATACGCAATTGTGACGGAAAAACTGTTATTTATTATGCAAGGAAAAAGTTTTAGATTTTAGCTCAAGGTTTTGTTGACTCCCGATGCGAAGTGGAGGAAGACAGTAAACCGAGCTAAAATCTACAAGAAAAATTCCTGTGTATAATACACAGATTAAAAATATCTATCTGGACTAATATAGGTAAGGTAAATGTAAGTTCGGTATATTTAATTATTATAAAATTAAATATTTACCTTTACTTACGTGTACGTATGTCCGAAAAAAGTAATTTTATGAAAAGACACATTATAGTACCTGTTAAGAGAGATACAATGTCAATTTTTTACGCGCCACGGAAAAAATACATTTTATATCTTTTGGCATACAATTTAATGTGACTTTTTGTAAAATATCTTTTTTCCCGGGTAAAGACTGAGTACTTTTTTGCCGGTTATACATAAACGTTATCAAAAGTGGATGTTTTATTCCAAATTATTTTATTATACAATACTTACATTACCGTCATATTAAGGTACAATTGGAAATTTTTAAACTCCTCTATTTTTAAAACGACTACTTAAAAACCATACTAAGTTCCAAATTTTTAATTATAATTTATCAAATCACAAACTTACATTGAAAGATATCTAGTTATTACTTTAAAGGTTTCCATAGCAACGCAAATATAATTTTCTTTTATAACAGCTAATATTGTGACAATACATTAGGTCGTTGTTTTTTTTTCGTCACACAAAAAAATAAAGTATTAAACACGAAAAAAATTGGATTTTAGGTTCTGGTATATTGTCTCCTTTATTTTCGCGTCGGGAGACAACACAACCTCGAGCTAAAATCTAGAGTTTATTCCCTTGTATAATAAATAATAATTTATGCATTAAAAATATCAAAATCAAATTTTACAGATATTTGGATATAATAAATCTAATGACTTATGATTATTATGGTCCATGGAGTACCTACACTGGACAAAATGCTGCCTTATTTGCTTCATCTGTAGAAAGTGATTGGGAGAAGTCACATCTCAATGTTGCAGCATCAGCAAGAAACTGGCTTAATGCTGGGGTTCCCAAAAATAAAATAACTATTGGAACTGCTTTTTATGGTCGTTCCTTTACTTTAAAAATGCCGGTAATCATGGACTTCATGCTCCAATTAGTGGAAAAGGAGCTGCCGATGATGGAGCACCATCTTATTCATCAGTAAGTTGGCTATACTTATTGTTGGTTTAAATATACCTTTTTTAATATTTTGGAAATTTTCATTTTATTAAAGTTTATACAAAGAAAAAAGTTTATACAGGGTGTCCCACGAGGAACCGCTGCGATCAATTCTCATAAAGTAGGCTTTGAACATTTTTAATAATTTGGTGACATTATGAAGTTAGTGAAGAACAAACGACCAAAGTATTTTGACAGGTTATACCGGAAGATAATGTTACTTCCTTACTTTAAATAAGACACCCTATATAATATTTATTTTTTTAGATTCTTCGTAAAATTTTAAACCTGTTTTAGGTACCTATAATGTCTAATACCAAAGTTGAACCGTTTTTGACTTATTGTATATTTATGTCACAAAATGACATTTGCAAATCATTACATAACTATTTTTTTTTTTACATAAATGCCTATACTTGAAATTGAAGTAGGGTTTCTTTTATAAAAAGCCTTTTTAGGTAAAGTGAATACACATTTTGCCAATTATTAAATACTGGATGGTTAAAAATAATGGTAAAAAAATGTATCGTCAAAACCATTAAAAGTCTCTTTTTTTCAAATGAAAATCAATATCTTTAATTACCTTTAAAAATAAAGGTATATTTAAATACGTTTTTCTTTATTATTTATTTAATATGTACGGTCACAAAGTAACGAACGAAGCCATAAGTTTATAACACCTTATTATTATATTCTAATTTTTAATATTAAAATATTTATTGTTTTTACTAAAATATTATTATCAACAAAATATACCACTTTGTTGTTAAATAACCGTATTCTTTTTTTTATTCTTATTTTAGATTTGTGCAAAATATAATGACTGGACCAGAGTATGGGATAATCAACAGAAAAATCCCTATAAATATAAAGGAAATCAGTGGTTGGGGTATGATGATAAAGATTCTATTTGGGCAAAGGTAAAAAAGTTGTTATACTAAAATACGGTATATATGGTAATTAGGCTTTAGTTTGTAAGTAATCATAAATTTTATTAAAAATAAACTTTATTTAAAAGTTGTCTCTCAAAAGAATTAAAAAAACTATTGCTCTACGTTGTCAGCAGTTTTGTCCACATTTTTCCAAAATGACAATATATTAGGCATGTTTCGTAACAGCTCATTACAAAGCCAAAGTGACCCAAGCATTATCTGAGGCAGAAGTATTCAGTTAGGCTTAAACGATGAAGCGGTGCAAGACACACGAGTCGGCCAGCCGCAATTGCTTTATTATTATTATTAGGCTAAAAACAGATGATGCAGTTTTCGAGCGGTTTTCGCCGAGTCGGCGACGAAGAGTTGCAAAACACACGAGTCGGCGAGTCGTAATTGACTAATAACATAAGGGAGTCTCCGCATTCGGCAGCCGACTCGACTTCCCACTCGGCAAAAACCACTTCGTCTGTTTTAAGCCTTAGTCTTAGGCCGCGTACAGACCGAGATTCCAACGCAAGTCAAGGCACATGTGGTTACATATTTGGAGGTGTTAAATTAGGTGTGTACGGCGCGAGCAAATATAAGCCAATGGTTTCCAAGGTTGGCGTTGGTGTTTGATTGCGTTCGCTCCTTGATCGGTACATCAAAGGATAGTTTGATTTGGTCTGGACAGGATTTGTTAGTATTTAGTGGTTTGTCTGCCTTCGATGAGAGGAGACTACTGTTTTTTTTTTATTTTTTGGTTTTTGGGAAAAAATAAAGTGGGTCGATGGATTAGGTTTAGGATTAATTGGGTGTTATAGATATAATCCGATATTGTAAGACCCTACTAAAAGGAATTTTAAATTGTCTAAAATAAAAATATCTTTAGGAAAAACCATCGGAGCAGAATTTAAACGTAAAGAAACTGATGTAAAAAGAAAAATAAAGGGCTTTTTAAATTTACTACTGTGACTGTTATTTAGAACTTTGCACTTGCCAGCAGTAAAATGTTCTTGTCGCTCGACATTGCTCGACTATCCAGCATCGAATCCTATTCCATGCACTCCAACTTCGCAAAAATCGCAAAATTTTAGTGACTCGTATGAAAGATATTAATAAAACAAGTTGGTCATTGGCCTTTTTTGCATCTAATTATTATTTTTTAAATGGCAAAAGCAAGGAAATAAATAAAGGTATATTTCTAGATGCAATAATAGAAATGGCTTTTAAAAAATCAAGTTGGCGTAAAAACTTTTACAGTTGTAAAATTCCTGTTTAGAATTGTCTCGGGAATCCAAAGATACTAAAATATAATGGGTTTTCCATTTAAAAAATTAAAATTAAAGGCGTTAAACCTGAAGTAGCCGAAAAGTAAAAAATTTACCATTTACTTATACCAAGTCCCATTTTAATATTGTCTATTACTCCAGGCGTTAATGCTTATCTAAAAGATTCGAGACTTGGAATCGAAAATCTTAGCAGGTTCACTAAGAGTTAATTGTTTTGTTATTCCTTTTATAATTAAAACAATTTTACGGCTTTGTTTTGTGGTTTGGATAAGGTAGCCAAAGTTAATGAAATTGATAAAGCGATAAGCCAAATTTATAGTCGTTGCTTGACTTAAAGAATGTCATTGCGTTGTATATGTATGTGTTCTCATAGCTTGGTTGTTTTAAGGGAAGATGCTAATGTTTAATTAAGATAAAAAATATATATTGCTACACCGCTGAGTACTGTTAATTAAATTTAGTTTGGGGTTGCCAAAAGGTGCAGCAAAATGCCTAGCTAGTATTATTAAAGGGGGTGAGTTCGGGCGCCACTGGCTTAAAGCAGCTAAAGCCAGAAAACTTACAAATGTTCCGTAAACCCCAAACTGAATACCTAAGAAAAGATTTTTCAAATTATTTTCTATTCTTAAAACTTTATTTATGAAAATAACTCAAACAAGAATTTAATTTAAATCGACCAACAATGTTTGGCAAATATTAACATATTAACACATTTTCTTTTATACCCAACGTGATCACGTGAAGTTTACAACGTATAATATAATGAACTTACAGTGATTATCAAAAATATTTCTTTATAAGTCGATTGGGAGCATTATTTAATATTTAAAAATTAATTATTTGTTCTATTATTTAAATTTATATATCTAAATCCAGAGCGGAACGCACAGATCAGCATTAAAAAAAAATATATATATATATATTAAAAGAAAAATTAGAAAATTTGTGGCTTATCTGATAAATTTAGAAGTTCAAGTGGTCCAGAGAGTCCCATGGGCAGCCTGGATAAACTGCTTGTTGACCCCAAATAAGGTACAGTTATGGTCAGTATTTATTCGTACACGTGCAAACGCCAAAGACAAAAGGATAAGGTAAGCTGATTCTTGAGCCCAGAGGAATGAATATAGATTCCAAAAATAAAAGCCCTAAAAGAAAGATATAAAACCCATTACAAAAAATATGACTTTTTAAAAGAAAATCCTTTAAAACTTACTTGGATGTAGGGTGGCTTTAAGTTTCCAGTTAAACTGGTGGTTCCAACAAAATGGCAGCTAGTCAGGTTTGCTTAAAATCCGAAAAATATTTCGATAAGTTGTGTTTTCCAAGTCAAAATATCCAAATATCTCCTAATCAATTTAACACAACTCACTAGATGAATTTTTAATAATTAATCCCCAAAAAGGAGGCTACAATGCCGAACTTATTAAAAATTTTAACAGCAAAACCGGCTCGGTACAATGGCTACCCAAGAATGGCCGTACCACTCGAGCCCTTTAAAGTAAGTCTGCTTGACCAAATGCCTAAGCGGGAAAAATCCAATTTCAAAATGCAAAACATGTTTACCATTTAGAAACAAGTTTTACAAACCCAAATCCAAAGACAAATTATATAATCAGATACAAATTAGCCCATGCAATATATTTTAGAATTTTATAAATTTGCTAATTACTTTTATTTAATTAATTAGATTGTAAGCATGTTAATGCGCATGGGAAAAGTAGAACCCACTTAAAGCGAAGGTGTCCTCAGCGTCCAGCTAAAATACTATTTAAATACAGATAACTTTAAAACCTTATTAAAAACCCGTTAACAAACAATCAATTTTTAAGAATTCTACATTTTATAGAGCGAACGAATAATCCTAAAGAAATCTCCCTATTGCCAGATGATAACGCTTAAAAATTGTGACCTTTTTGCATCAAAATTCCAAATTTGCAAACTGACCGATAGGTACCACTGCTAATACTGTATTTATCAATTTTTATACCTGAACCCTTATCACATGGTCACTAACATTTTGAAGATTTATTGATATTTCAGTAAACAAACAAAGTTTAGTACCCGATAAAATTACTTGTAAACAAAAGAAGAGCGTTTGCAAAGTTATCAGTTAATTCAAATTATAGTTTAATAGTTATAAAGGAAAATCCAAGTTATACCGAAACATTTATAAATTAATTATGTAAGGCAGTGAAAAATTAATCAATGAAAACCCCTTTTTTCCGTATATTAAATCTTGTCTAAGTTACTTAAGAGGATATACCTAACACTAAATTAAATAAAAACCGTAAGTTTTCATTTTTATTTTAAAGTAAAGTAGTAAACAAAATCTTATAATTTATAAATTAATCTAAAAATATGAATAACCTAAATTAAATCGTAACAAATTCCCCCTTACTTCTAAAGGATTTCGTAGAAATTCTTTTAATCGTTATGTAGGTCTAAACTCCGTCTTCAGAAGTAAGATCTGGTTTTAAATCTTTAACACTCCAGATTCCTCTATTATTGCCATTTTTGTCAGCTAATTCGTAAGTCCATGGAGATACTCTCCGCGTAATAACAAATGGTCCAATAAACTTTGGTGCCAACTTAGCAGTATAATATTGAGCTGCATCAGGTAAAACAAAATTTTTACGATAAACTTCTTATCCCACAACATATTGAATATTTCTTCGTCGAAGATTATAATAATTGGAACTTTTCTTATAAGCGGTGGATAATCTTGTTTTAATATCTTCATATAGTTTATGGAAGGTAGAAGCTCGAACAGTTAATTTGGATGAATCTCTAACTACCTCTACATTTTTCTCTAAATCTGTTTGGTACGAGTTCTGATCTCCAATCAGGCACATCTCTCGACCAAAATTTATGAAGTATGGTGAATGTCCAGTAACTTCATGTTTTGATGATCTTACTGCGCTCGCAACTTTCTGAAGAACCGAACACCATTTTCTTTGGTTATCTTCTACGAAAGATGAAAGCATTGTCTTCATTACTCTATTAACTCTTTCTGTAGGGTTAGCTTGGGGATGATACAGTGCAGTGTATCGAATTTTCACACCATAAGAAGACATTAAATTCACAAACTCTTTACTTCTAAATTGGACTCCATTATCCACAATTACTGAAGCTGGAACACCAACTAACGTAAAAACATGATCTTCTATAGCTGTAGCTACACTAGAAGCTGTAGCCTTTCTAAGAGGAATAAAGAATGGAAATTTTGAAAAATAATCGCAAACTACAAACAAAAATCTATAACTACGAGATGAAACTGGTAATGGCCCAACCAAGTCGGCACTAATTAATTCCCAAGGTTTTGTAACATATGGTCTACTAACCATAAAACCTGCAGGAGCTTTTTGCTCAGGTTTATAACGAGAACAAACTTTACAGTTTTTAATATACCGTCCCACATCTGCTCGCATTTTAGGCCAATAATAATGACTAGAAAGTTTACTAAAAGTCTTGAATGTACCCAAATGACCTGATGTCTCTACGTCATGAGACTGAAAAATTAGACGGGATCTTTCATGTTTTGGGACAACTCTTTTCCAATATCTATTTCTAAATCAGCCAATTCCGGATACTTTAATTTGACATACTTGTAAAGAACATTACCGTTAACTCGCCATTGAGCATACTTACGAGGATTTTTTGAAACTTTTCAACCTGTTTTATATACCATGAATCTGTGATGTCGTTTTTCACCTCCAATAAATCCACAAGGGGAACCGACCTTGAAAGGCAGTCAGGTACATGGTGTTCTTTACTTTTGCGATGCGTTATCTCGAAATCATACTGCTGTAGGGCCACTGCCCAACGAGCTAGTCTACCTCGAGGATCCTTCAAATTACTCAACCATAATAATGCATGGTGGTCAGTAATAACGGTAAATTTTATGCCTTCTAAATATTGACGCAAACGATCACAGGCCCAGAGAACAGCTAGCCATTCTCTTTCCGTTGTTGTAAAGTTCCTTTCCAACCCTGTTAATGATCGACTTATATACGCCACTACTTTTTCTCCTTCAGGATGTGGTTGCGAAAGTACAGCGCCGAGACCAAATCCCGAAGCGTCACATTGTACGATAAAAGGAAGATTATAATTAGGGCAGCTTAAAATAGGAGCATGCACCAATTTTTCCTTAAGGGTGCAAAACGCATTTTCGCATTGATTGTCCCAAATAAACTTATGTCCCTTTTTAAGTAAACCTGTAATAGGTGCAACCACAGTGGAGTAGTTTTCAATGAATCGGCGGTACCATCCTGTCATTCCTATAATTCGCCGAACGTCACTAACATTTTTAGGACGTGGAAGGTCCAATATTGCCTTAACTTTGTCAATATCCGTCTGTAAGCCATATTGGTTTACAACATAGCCCAGAAATCGAAGTTCGGGTTTGCAAAATATACATTTCTCGCGACTGACGGTTAAACCTGCAGCTTTTATTCTTTTAAGTACTTCACGAAGGATATCCAGGTGTTTTTCAAACGAATCCGATATTATAACAACGTCATCCAAATACACAAAAACGTTAGGTTCAAGATCACTTCCTATGACCTGGTCAATCAACCTTTGCCATGTAGCCGGTGAGTTTTACAAACCAAAGGGGATCCTTTTAAACTGAAATAATCCGCGGTTAGGTACTGTAAAGGCTGTATACTTTTTGAACTCTCCTCCATTTCAATTTGCCAAAAGGCCGACTTAATATCTATAGTGGACAGATATTTGGCATCCTTGAGTTTATCAAGAATCGTAGTAATTCTCGGCAAGGGGTATGCGTCCTTTCGACTGACGCGGTTAAGTAATCTGTAATCCACGCAAAATCTGTACGACTTTTTATCCTGCTTAGGTACCAAAATGATTGGAGATGCCCAAGGGCTATTTGATGGTTCGACAATACCGTCGCGTAACATTTTGTCAAGTTCTTCGTCTATACATTTTTGAACAACGGGTGATACAGGATAATATCTCTGTTTAATCGGGGTGGTATCCGTTTCGATTTTATGTTTAACTAAGCTTGTACATCCTATTTCTTCGCTCATATCAGAAAATACTTCATTGGAGAAGGTTTCCAAAGCTTTCACTTGTTGTTTCGTAATCATCATTATTATACTAAGTATTAGTTAAATAATCTTATGAAAATATAATCCAAATTCTCAATTCCATAATCAAACCATATAAAAGAAAAATGACATTAAATTAATCATACACATAGTAATTATTATTTCTTTTTTTTTATCAAGTTTTAGTATAGTAATTTAAAAATAATAACTATATTAAAATAAACGGAAAAAAATTAAGTAAAATTAACCTTATGAAGACGGAAAATAACCATCAAACTGCTAATACCAATTTGTAATTAAATGAATTAAAGAATATTAAATTTTAAATAAAAAAATATATATATGTTCTACAGTACAATTACTATCAGTTAAATATACACCAAGTACCAAATAAAAGAAATATATAATAAATATTTTTTTTTAACAAGATTGAATCAATAAAAAAAAATAAAATAATGCCCCGTAATTATATTATCTAAAAAAAAAAGGATAAAATTTCCCAATAAAATAATTTTACTTAATAATAACGTAGCATGCTAAACTTCCCTAATAATGAAACCTCAATATTAATAAACCTTTATATCTAGTATGCCACAAAAAAAAATATCGATTTTTAAAGACCAAATATTATAAATAAATTTGCAATAATGTATTAAATTTCTCTAAAAATAACTTAATCCAAATATCAACAAAAATGTCGTATATTTAAATTAATTTTTAAATAATTATAAGCAAAGTTAAAATATGTAAACTAAAAAAATTATTATAAGGTAAATGCTGAACTTGCCCACGTTGGGCGCCAAATTGCTACACCGCTGAGTACTGTTAATTAAATTTAGTTTGGGGTTGCCAAAAGGTGCAGCAAAATGCCTAGCTAGTATTATTAAAGGGGTGAGTTCGGGCGCCACTGGCTTAAAGCAGCTAAAGCCAGAAAACTTACAAATGTTCCGTAAACCCCAAACTGAATACCTAAGAAAAGATTTTTCAAATTATTTTCTATTCTTAAAACTTTATTTATGAAAATAACTCAAACAAGAATTTAATTTAAATCAACCAAAAATGTTTGGCAAATATTAACATATTAACACATTTTCTTTTATACCCAACGTGATCACGTGAAGTTTACAACGTATAATATAATAAACTTACAGTGATTATCAAAAATATTTCTTTATAAGTCGATTGGGAGCATTATTTAATATTTAAAAATGATTATTTGTTCTATTATTTAAATTAATATATCTAAATCCAGAGCGGAACGCACAGTTCAGCATTAAAAAAAATATATATATATATATATTAAAAGAAAAATTAGAAAATGTGTGGCTTATCTGATAAATTTAGAAGTTCAAGTAGTCCAGAGAGTCCCATGGGCAGCCTGGATAAACTGCTTGTTGACCCCAAATAAGGTACAGTTATGGTCAGTATTTATTCGTACACGTGCAAACGCCAAAGACAAAAGGATAAGGTAAGCTGATTCTTGAGCCCAGAGGAATGAATATAGATTCCAAAAATAAAAGCCCTAAAAGAAAGATATAAAACCCATTACAAAAAATATGACTTTTTAAAAGAAAATCCTTTAAAACTTACTTGGATGTAGGGTGGCTTTAAGTTTCCAGTTAAACTGGTGGTTCCAACAAAATGGCAGCTAGTCAGGTTTGCTTAAAATCCGAAAAATATTTCGATAAGTTGTGTTTTCCAAGTCAAAATATCCAAATATCTCCTAATCAATTTAACACAACTCACTAGATGAATTTTTAATAATTACAACAACAATGCCGAACTTATTAAAAATTTTAACAGCAAAACCGGCTCGGTACAATGGCTACCCAAGAATGGCCGTACCACTCGAGCCCTTTAAAGTAAGTCTGCTTGACCAAATGCCTAAGCGGGAAAAATCCAATTTTAAAATGCAAAACATGTTTACCATTTAGAAACAAGTTTTACAAACCCAAATCCAAAGACAAATTATATAATCAGATACAAATTAGCCCATGCAATATATTTTAGAATTTTATAAATTTGCTAATTACTTTTATTTAATTAATTAGATTGTAAGCATGTTAATGCGCATGGGAAAAGTAGAACCCACTTAAAGCGAAGGTGTCCTCAGCGTCCAGCTAAAATACTATTTAAATACAGATAACTTTAAAACCTTATTAAAAACCCGTTAACAAACAATCAATTTTTAAGAATTCTACATTTTATAGAGCGAACGAATAATCCTAAAGAAATCTCCCTATTGCCAGATGATAACGCTTAAAAATTGTGACCTTTTTGCATCAAAATTCCAAATTTGCAAACTGACCGATAGGTACCACTGCTAATACTGTATTTATCAATTTTTATACCTGAACCCTTATCACATGGTCACTAACATTTTGAAGATTTATTGATATTTCAGTAAACAAACAAAGTTTAGTACCCGATAAAATTACTTGTAAACAAAACAATAGTGTTTGCAAAGTTATCAGTTAATTTAAATTATAGTTTAATAGTTATAAAGGAAAATCCAAGTTATACCGAAACATTTATAAATTAATTATGTAAGGCAGTGAAAAATTAATCAATGAAAACCCCTTTTTCCGTACATTAAATCTTGTCTAAGTTACTTAAGAGGATATACCTAACACTAAATTAAATAAAAACCGTAAGTTTTCATTTTTATTTTAAAGTAAACTAGTAAACAAAATCTTATAATTTATAAATTAATCTAAAAATATGAATAACCTAAATTAAATCGTAACAATATTTAAAAAAATGGGCACCCTTACTTAATAATAGGATGCAAAAATAAACTAATTTAAATAAGTGTTTCTGCTTACTTAAAAATCCAATAATTTTTTAAAATTAAATATTTGTATGTCCTTCCATAATTTACTGTTATTTTTTGGATATTTTTCGTAAAAATTTAAGGTTTTTTTATCAGGCAAAATATTTACCATTAAAGGGGCCTTGTTCTTACACTTAGTGAAACAAAATTAGGGGGCAAAACGAACTGCTATAGACAAACATTACTTTAGTAGAAAGTGCAATTTATTCTATGTAATAAAATTAATCATCTTTACAACAGTATACTAGTTGAGAAAACGACAGTAGGTAATTAAAGTGGTCATATAATTCTACTTGCTGACCCGTCTCACTTCGTTAGGCGTTAAAATTATTTTTCTGAACTTTTTGTACAATCATACTAAAATAAGCCTATTGCAGTACAAAATAGTAAAGCATGTTAATTGAATAGTATTTTCATAATCGGTTTGGTATTTCCGAAGATTAGCCCTTATTAACAAACAAAGTTACAAACTTTGCCCTTTATCATATTAGTTTAGCTAGTATACATAAATATGAAAGAAAAAAATTTCTAAAAATAAGTAACTAAATTCGTTGCTTCTTTTTTATCAGTTTTCATAAAAAAAAAATTGTATCGGCCGGAATCGTAGTGGGCCGCCCGCGTGGCAGGCGAGTATTCTACTACTGAACCGCCGGTGTTTAGCAAAGACAATAGACCTGAGACTTTATTTATATATTTCAGCTAATTTAAAATATATATGCCATTAGTTTTTGTTAAACTTTTTGTTTATTCATTATAAAATTCAGCTTATAGCACTTCTGAATAGTGAAGTTTTTAAATGAAAAAAAACCATGATCCTTTCAGTATTTCCGAAGATAAGCCCCTACAAACAAAGAAAGTTACGAACTTTACGTCTTTATAATATTAGTATAGGTAAGGCAAGGCGCAAATTGAAACATGTAAGCGCGTGCGAGGTGACGCGACTAGAGAGTGCCAGAAGCTCTGCGTAGTTCACCGCATATTGACACGCGTCTGTGTCTACAGACCACTTCGAAAAATGTCTAATACTTAAACAAAACAAATATTTTTATTTTTTTAATTTTAAGTTTTAAATCGGAATCAGGATTGGATAATATTTAATAGGAGATAATGCTGTATTCTTTGGTAAAAATGAAATTAAAATTTAAATTACAACTATAAGATAAGTGCTGTTTATTTTATTTATTACACAAAACAGTAACCACAGCTAAATTAAAATTAAATAATATTGTCAATAAACAAAACAACAAAAATTTATTTCTCTGAAAACAAGGCGCGTGCGACATGAGAAACTGTGCCACTACTAAATAAAGCAACACGTGCACCACTAGACTCGACTTGCGCCACATCATGTCGCTAGTCAATTTGCGCTGTAAAATTTGATTTTATTAACTTAGAAAAGTACGCGTTGTAATGTGTCGCGTCGCATTCGATGCACGCGTCTTAATTTGCGCCTTGCCTTACGTTAGTATTTAGTCCCGTTACACATGAGACGTACGAACACCATACGCCCTACGCCTGATGCATTAAAAGTAATGTAACCTTTTACTTGCAGGCGCAGCGCGTACGCGTTAGAATACATAATTTTAAAGCACTTTTTGTCAGACATCTGGCGTTCGTACGTCTCATGTGTAACGGGACTTAGTCCTTGCTCTAAGTGACCGCTCTAAAATTGTAGTTTCAGTTTTTTTTTATTCTACGCAAGTTAGTTTTGTAGTTGTAGTTTAAATATACTGGGTTAATAAAAAGTACGACAACTTTCAAAAATATTTAAGACTGCTAAAGCCACATTTACCAAATTTGGTATCCGAAAGGTATTGGACATAAATAATTTAATAATAATATTGGCATCGTTGCCAAATTTAACTGTTTCGTACTACATGTATCTTTTTCTTATTATTTATTTTTAATAAATTGTCCACTTTATTTTTAGTGCAATAAATTGCACAGGTCAAATTTAATAAATCCACAAGGTTTCAAAAGTCAATTTTTACTAGCTGCTAAGATGTGACAACGCCACATTTTAAAAAGTTTAAATGCGCTTAAATATCACCAAAACCGCTTAAGCTGCGTTTACAAATGTTGACATTGTTGCTAGATTTTCCAGTTCTTTTTAAATCTCGTATTTATTTTAATTGCAATAAAAGTGACGTGCCAACTTTAATAAAATTTAAAATTTTAAAAATTAAATCCTTACGAGTTACGAAGATATACAAACACCGCAATTCTATTAATTTCTTCTTCTTTAGTGGTTTTAAAGATATGTAGGGGCTAATAATTTTTTTGTTGCTAAAAGTGTAGTGTATCATATCTCGACAACTAATAGGAACATTATTTAAAAAAATTAAAAACCTACCTAACTTGATCCGCTTAATTTAATACAATGAAAATAAATAAGGGCATTTTATTTAAAAAACTAACAAAAATATTCACGTTTAGCACAAAATTAAAAAATATGGCAACAAAGCCGATATTAGTATTTAATTCCACATGTCCAAGGTACCTTAGATGCCAAATTTGGTAAATGTAGCGTTAGCGGTTTTAGAGATACTTAAAAGTTGCGGTAATTTTTACTTACCCCGTGTAGGGTATAAATTGCCCAAAAAAGCCTAATATTTTTGTTGTTCAAAGGTATATGATCAAACATGTTTTTTTAGGCCGTAGAATTTCTAAACATGCATGCATTGCTTGGGGCATACAGAGTCTCCTAAACAAAAATAGTGGCTGTGAAGTTGATTTTTTAACTCTAACCTATTTTTTTCCCAGAATCCAAATCACCATAAAATTTTACATAGTACGCTATCCTATTTTTCCACTTGTCGCTACGTTGCCACGCTATTTATAATTTACTTAAACTTTCGTTAAAATAGGATATCCAAAAATTAATGATGAACCGAAACAAATTTATAATAATTTATTATATATAGCTAGGTGTTTCGAATTATCAAGAAAAACATTAAAAATCCCTCAAAGACAATTTACTGCATCTTATACAGGGTATTAGATATGGTGTAATCAATATTTTAATATTTAAAATGTTAAATCCCATGTTTTCTGAATGGAACACCCACTAAATAAAACTTAAAGGCTTTTAGGTTATTTAGGATTTTTTAAAAATTTATGATAAAAAAAAATCTGATTAGGATCATCTTTGAAATGTTAAATGAAATGCCCTAAATTTTTGCTATGTTCTTTTGTTTCTGTCACACATTTCTTTATTTATAAAATGTTTAATTCTTTTTCTTTGCTACTACCATATTATTGTTTATAAATATTTAGGACAAGCCCCATTTTTAGTTTCCGTTTTATAATATTCATTTCAATATTTTAAGATTTCTGCAAGAGTTTTTCTTTTATATTTTTGTTAATATTTAACATATTACTTTTTGTAATTTTATTTTTTCATTGCCATTTTTTTATTTCGAACGAAAATAAACTAAACTAAAATAAAAAACAAATAATAAATAGGTATGTTTCAGCAGCATGTTGGAAACATACTAGCAACAATCGTAAAACGCAAAAATTGTTACAAACATTAGTCAGAAATGTTGGAAACAGTTTTCTGCTGGAACGAAAAATAAACAAGGCGTGCATACTGCTTATACGTCAATACAAAAAGGTTATGTTAAAAATTTGTCAGTAATGTTTGAAGAAAGTTTGCAAAATTTTTTAACAGTTTTCAACGTGTTTTCAAAATATTAAAGCTACTGCTGGAACCACAAACAATTTTATAATGTTACAAACATGGCACTGCTGGAACGACAAATTGGACGTGCACAGAATCCGAACGGTTGCAAACATTCCTGACAGCCTGCTGGAACAAACCTAATTAGTAACCTACTTCCCTAGCAAAAAGATTTAAGTAAAAGAACTTTAAAGATAATATACCTATTTATTTTTTCGTTATTAATTTGCGGCGCTTTATACATAGTTTACAAAGAAGATTACCTACGATACAAGACTCTTTATTGGATATAAAATGGGCATATAACTGTCTACTAAACAAGTTGAAAAATTTGAATAAAATTAAAGCATATTTTAGGGTACACTTTCAATATCGCATATAAATAAAAAAGGAAACAATTTTATTGCTATTTTTGGTTGTTATTATTAACCCATTGTTTCTTTTTCTATTTAGGGTGCATGGATAAAAAATCAAGGCTTTTTTGGTGCCATGGTATGGACAATGAATGCCGATGACGTCAAAGGACAATGCGGTGAAAAACAAATACTGCTTAAACAACTTAATAAGTCACTTAAGTAAAGAAGTTTTTTCTGTATGCCATTTTGCGTGTTTTTATTTTTAGTAACCAAATAAAAATATGTTATTGTAATAAGTATAATCGCAAATAAAATATTGTTTTGCATTTTTTCTTTCTTTCTTATCTTATTTTAACTTATTAAAGCTTTTAATAAAATAAAAGTATAGATAAACAACACAACTTACGACAAATAAGTTTTTTCATAAAGTTAAACTTAAATTTAACTCTTTTTTATGTAAAGATGTACTAATAAATATCTTAATTATTTACTTATAAAACTCATAAAATATAAGTTTAATTACCTTCTACCCAAGGAATCCCCACTAACTTAGTTAATTTTGGTTCCAGTCGAATTGGCTAAAAATTCAGTATGTTGTAATTCTCAAAGTGATCATGGTCCCAACGTGATCCTATGAATAGTTTCCAAGATATTCAGTGACCGCCAAAGGGTTGAACACTTATGAATAAAATTTTATTTTTAATAATACTGTAGTACTTTTTTCGGCAAATACTTGCACACTGCTTATGCAATAACCCAAAAGTCAATAATAACATTCGGCTCATGATCTTCGGTTAGAGAGATATAATTTATAAAATATAAATTATAGTAAAAAGTGAGGTTAGTTAGCATGACACCAAAAATAATTATTTAAAAAATGTGTTAGAATTTAATTTTAATTCGATATGAAAATATGAAATACAAAAAAATATATTGAGGAACTTGTCGAATAAAATATTCGATTTACCAATCCTAATTTTGTTGCCCTAAAATAAGTCAGTAACTATAAATTAGCAACCTAATTTGCTCTAATTATAATTTTTTCCACATTTAAAACGAAAAAGAGTATTTAATTTAGATCCGGTGGGTACCTGTATTTTCTAAGAGCTGTATACGAGTACTACAATCAAAATATAATACGTCATGGCATGTCATATTATAAGTTTTCTAAAACAGTTTTTTCCTTATATTTTAATTAAAGTTAAGTCGCGCACCCATTAAATTAAACTATTACTGGTACACAAATAATATATAGTTTATAGGTACCAATTATACTTGTAACTTAAGTAGGCCCAAAAACAAATACAACACAATAATGAAAAATAATTTACCTCGATTTTTAAATTACAATAATAGACATGTAACTCGGTGAGCTCTGTATGGTTTATATAAGAACAACGTGGTACCAACATTAAAAATAATAATGGAAGAATTACGAGATTATCCTGATTACAACTATAAATATTTAATAACAGTTTTAATGTAAAAATATAAAATATGGTATCTGCTCTTAATTTTGTCAGTTACATGTATAATGCACCATATCATATACGAGTTTAAAAAATACTTAATATCAGCACAAAAAGGACATATATTTTAACATAAATGTTTTGATAGAAAAACAAGCTTTCCATATTTTCACAGACTTCCAAATACTTCTTTATACTTCCGCATACTTCCGCATACTTTCTCATACTTCCCCATACTTTCTCATATTTTCTCATACTTCGCGATACTTCCTTCAATATTTTTCCATAATGATTTCTCATTAAATAGCAAAATGTAGCCATTCACACAAGAAGACAAATTACAGTTTAAGGATAGTTATGCGTGGTCCATTAAATGTGCAACATACGAAACTGCTTTATTGGCATTTTGTAAAATTTTTGTTATGAAGACCAAAGCGCAAAAAGAACTGCCCCCGTACTCTTATAACTTGATGGTATAACTTGATGGAAAAGAAATTCCGTTAAATTACCATATGATTTACATTACAGCGTATGTCTGGTAATTCGTTGTTGTAAAACAGTGGAAGTCTGTCCTATATAGTTACTGTTGCATTCTATGCATTGAAGAGAGTAAACAACATTCGATTTTTTCAAAACACTGTCTTAATCTTTTAGCCTGGAGTAATAAAATAAGAGTTTTACTTCAGCCCTAGACCGAATCCCCAAGAATTTAGAATCTTTGTATTCAACTAGTCGGTCAAGACTACCCTTCCACTATTATATATATATATATATATATATATATATATATATATATATATATATATATATATATATATATATATATATATATATATATATATAATTTATTTATCTTTCTTAAACCATAAACCAATAATTATTTATTTATTTTTCTTGGGTATAGGTTTTTTTGTTAATAATTAAAACTACTTCATTATATAGCTAACATCTGACGTTTCGCCCAGCGTAGTGAGCTTTTTCAAAAATATATTTATATTGCGTTCAGGCAACAACCTACAAACAATTACAAAAATTATATATTATATATATATATATATATATATACATTTCAAATTTTGCTTAACGGCTTGAAAATAGATTCCTAACCATTTTTTTAAATACATATTTTAGATATCATGTCAACTTAGCTTACTCTTTGATTTTATCTTAATTTTTGTCAATTTATCTCTCCAATCGACCAAACGCCCGTGAGCCGGTTGTTATAAATCACTTTTAGGTTACTGCATAAGAAGATGTGTCGCCGAATATTTTTTTTCATATGTGTCAACCTTTTTGGCGGTCACTGTATATCTTCGGAACTAAAGTGCTCGCCAAAAAAATCGGGACAAGCAATTTTTAGCACCATATTTAACTTATAGTAACTTTTGAAATAAAAAATATTTTTAGCTGCGGATTTCGGTTTGCTAAAGCCCATTTCGTCTAGATGACATGGCGCAAAATGATTTTTGAAAAATAATCAAATGTTTATGGTATACAGGGTGGTCAATGAACAGATGCAAAATTACAAAAAGTTTAGAGGTGTGTGATTCCGGTAATATTATTTTTTTCGCATTTAATTATAGGTCATTAGTAAAGTCATATCAATATCTCTAATTATAGGTTTTTGCCAGTTTTTTGATTACAGCCCTTTAGCCCCAGAGACACTACTAAACAAAAAATGTGTCAAAACTTTGCTTCCAATATCTTTAAAACGCTGTAACTTAAAAACGGCTTTACCGATTTCGACCAGGTTTTCACATTCTGAAAGCTTATTTTCTGGTTCTTTTTTATTACCTAACCACTTTAGTGGTACATGGGCATTTCTATAAAATACAGGGGTCAAACAAAAAGTAAAGATAAAATTGAACAAAATATGGCTATTGTTCGTTTTAAGCTATGACAATTGGGCTGTACGTTGTTGTTTGGTTTGAAATTTGGTCAATATGCAGCTTCGGTCAATACCTCTGGGCGGTTTTTTACTTTTTCGATTAGTGCCTTTTGGCCACAGATACGCTACCAGGCAGATCCATTGTCCTAAAATGTGTCTTTTGTGGATTTTTTGATGTGATCTGGAAATTTTAAATTATTTACTACTTAATGATTTTTTTTTTGTACAGGGTAATCAAACAAAACTGACTCTTTCATTATACAGGGTGTTTCAGATTTTAATCGGGAAAATTTAATACACGATAAAACATGAAAAAATAAAAAAGTCTATATAAACATGTATGTTTTAAAGCTTCGTTCTCGAGATACAGGGTGTTAAAGTATTGGAAAAAAATAGTTTTTTATTCTTAGCTCAAAAATCCCTTGACCGATTTTCCTTAAACTTAACAGGTTTGTTTCTCATGATAAGAGGTATCATTTGATGTAATAAGATTTACCATAATTATTGCAGTGGCGTCCCAAAAGGCAATCTAGTTAGTAAAGATTAAAAAATAATGGTACGACACTGCTTTTTTAAATTTTGTATTTTTTTTTTAGATTAAGCATTTAAAAATACAACTTTTTTGTTTCCTGTTAATTTTTCGTATCTTGCTTTGTTTTCGAGAAAAAAATAAAAACTAATACTTTATTGCTTGGCCCAATAGAAAAAATCAAGAAAAATACAACTTTTTGTTTTTAAATCTTTTTTCGTATTTTGCTTCGTTTTCGAGAACACAAAAAATTCCTGTT
This sequence comes from Listronotus bonariensis, assembly GCA_014170235.1. Classification (NCBI taxonomy): domain Eukaryota; kingdom Metazoa; phylum Arthropoda; class Insecta; order Coleoptera; family Curculionidae; genus Listronotus; species Listronotus bonariensis. The sequence continues at coordinate 7,879 of JACEGR010002250.1, read as the reverse complement.
CTTTAGTGGCCTCCTAAAACATACATTTAATGTTTTCATTTTTTTAAAATAATAATTGTTGCTTTACACATACAAATGGATGAAAGTAAATTTAATTTGCATGCATCTTGCACTGGAAACTCATTTCCCAGGTGCAGTGGGTTAGGAGAAATAAAGGAGTACAAGATTTTTCACAAAAACTATATTAATTTCCACAATCTTTACAAAAACAACGGCCCACGGCCTTACAACCAACTTCACTTGTCGCCGCCAAGCGCCCTCTATCCCTCCTTTCGAGTTGTCTTTTTCTATCAGCTGACATTATCTACTATATTACTAATAATCAATAAGAATCCATATCATATTACCCCCAAATTAAATTTAATAATTTTATTATTATTGAATTTAATTTCCTTAATCTAACAACACTATACTTACTTAATCTAAATCTTATAACAAATTCCTTTAAAATAAACGTTACAAAACATAATAAAATTTTTTTTTCTAAATATTAGTTAAAATAGGATCTTTATAAGGTTTCATATTGGTAACATTTTGTTTAGAATGTTCGCGTCCTTCAAAATCCTTTATAATATATGAATTGGGACCGGCTTGTCTAGCAATAATAAATGGCCCAGAAAATAATAAAAATAATTTTCTTATTGTTTTATCTTCCGCCGATGATTGAGAATGGAACTTTATCCCCTTCCTGAAATTTAGTAGGTTTAAGTGACGCATTCGCTTTTATGATTCGACGTTCTGCGCGCGTTTGTAGACGTTCTTTTGCTAAAACTATAATTTGATCTCTCTCTAAGCTTTTTTCAGTCTTAGGAAAACTAACATAAGTTTCAATCGGCTGTTGAATTGTAATGCCAAGTTGTACACAGTTCGGCGTAAAACCAGTGGCTTCGTTTATGGCATTATTATAACAATTCGCGACGAAATCAAGTACAAACGCCCAACGTGTATGCTTATCAAAGCAATACGATCGCAAAAGGCGACCAATTTCTCGATTATATCTCTCAGTTAGATTACCTTCTGGGAAGTACACAGATGTGTATTTAGATGCAATGCCCTCGCGTTGTAAACTATCAGTATAATAATTGCTCGTAAATTGACTTCCATTATCACTTAGAATGCATTTTGGTTTCTGGATGGTTGGAACATAATGGCCTAAAATTTTATTAATTATTGTGCGTGCTGTAGCCTTCTTTAAAGCATACAATTTGACGAATTTTGAAAATGCGTCTACCAATACTAGCAGTTGTGTCACACCGCCACGCGATACTGGTAAAGGTCCGATCAAATCTGTGCATACCAGATCACCCGGTTTATTTGGTAAAACAACATTCAAAGCACCCCTATTAATTTTTGATACCTTTGCCCTTTGACAAAGATCACAAGATGCAACAATTCGGCCTATTTGGCGTTGTATTTTGGGCCAGTAAAACTTTTCTTTCATTTCATTAAGCACTTTAGAACGTCCAAAATGACCATTACCAATGTGATGTACCATCACTAAATCATTAACCTGGAAATTAGGTACACAGAGTTTAAACCCTGGATTTAAGTCATCTCCCCGCTTAAATAATAAACCGTCGTAGACAATAAACCATAAAAATATTTTATATTGTTTTTCAGTAAAAATCAGAGGCTGAGTCTCGGATGTTTCTAGAAATACCATCTTATCTTTAATCCATTCTTCTTTTAATTGGTCCGCCCGCTAAAACTTTTAATTTTTTTATACATATCGGTTAAATTCAATTGCATAATCGAGTAATCAGTAGATTTTTCCGGCATTAAGTTTAAATTTTTCTTTGCAGGATACCTTGATAAAATATCCGCCACTTTATTTTCAGCTCCTGGACAGTAAATAACCTTAAAATTAAATTCTTGTATTAACATAACCCAGCGAGACAGGCGAGCCGATTTAAGTTTCGAAGAAAGTAGAAAACATAATGCTTTATGGTCAGTTATAATGGTTAAATCTTGACCCAGTACTAGTGTACGCCATTGTTTTAAGCAATAGACGACCGAAAATAATTCTTTTTCAGTTATAGTATACCGCAATTGTGGCCCTTTTAAAATGGTACTCGTATAGGCAATAACATTTTTTCATCGTTATCAGATTTTTGATAAAGAGTACCCCCATAGCATAATCAGAGCTGTCACACTGTATATAAAAGCTTTATTAAAATTCGGGTGTGCAACAACAGTGGCGCCCAAAAAGCTTGTTTAATGTTAGAAAAAGCTTCGCACTCCTTATCACCCCAAGACCATTTTACATTTTTACGTAATAAATATAGTAAAGATTGCGTAATATCCGAATATTTTTCGCAAAATCTTCTTTCATAGTTGATTAATCCCAAAAATCCTCGAAGTTCGCGTATATTTCGCGGTTTTGGAAATTTATTTATCGCTTCCAATCGTTTCGGGTCAATAGCTACGCCCTTATTAGAAATTACATGTCCTAAAAAGTAACTTCATTTCGAAGAAATTGACATTTACGAAGTTTTACCGTAATTCCCTCTTGTTGAAATTTTTCAAAAATTCTTTTAAGATGTCTTAAATGCTCGTCTACGCTACCGGAAAAAACCAATAAATCATCAACGTATACGGCTGTAAACTCTTTACATTCGTCACCTAATACCACATTCATACATCTTATCAAACTAGACATAGACGTAGACAATCCGAATGGTAATCGATTAAAAACATAAGATTCGCCTTCAAAAATAAAACCTACGTATTTTTTGTCTTTTTCGTGCAATGGAACCTGCCAGTAGGAGGCTGTTAAATCAATAGTACTCATAACCATCCCTTCCTTAAAATTAAGTAAAAGTTCATGCGGATTAGGAGGATTAATAAAATCTTTACACATTTTTTTATTTAAAGTTCTCGCATCTAAGCATATGCGTACCGATCCATCTTTTTTCTTAACAGTTACAAGGGGTGATATATAGTTAGTTTTTTCTTTAGAAATAACCCCCACTCCAACATTTCCTTAACTTGATCTTCGACCGTTTTTTTATGAATAAAAGGTATCGGATAAGATGCACAACAAAATGGAGAATCGTCTTCCATTTCTAGATTGTGTACATAGGACTTTACCCGACCCGAACATTCAGAAAATATATCCGTATATTCATTCAGTAACGAAAATAATTTATTTTTATCCTTTTCTACCGTCACGTTCGCTTTATTAACGATTTCCTGAATATCTTTTTCATTGTATTTATGCAATGTCGGTAATGCAGTTTTGTGTTCTTCGACAACCGAACTGTCACTACCCATAAAAATATGCGAGATGGAACCCTTATCTAAAATTTGAGAAAAAGAAACCATATACTTTTTATCCTTGAAAGAAAATAAAATCATTGCTTCTTTAAAATCTATATTAACTTTATATTCGGACAACCAATCCGCACCAAACAACACGTCCCGATTAAGATTAGGAACCACGAGGCACTTAACATCTAAATTCACCTCTGCCCCCTTTATTAAAATAGGTAACAAAACCTGAGATTTTACTCTTTGTTGTTTTCCACCAACCGCAACTTTTATCGAGATATTGGTTACAGGTAATATTTTAAGATTTACAGTTTTGGAAATCGCGTTAAAAAAACTTTCTGAAATCGCCGTTATCTCACTACCGCTATCTAGCAAAATATCTACGTCTAAATCAGCTACACATCCCTTAATTCCCGGTGACCCCTTAGTAGTATCTCCGACATAATCGCCCTCATCTAATTCACAATCGCTATAGTCGATTTCTTCATTAAATTTTGTGATATTAATTTGCCGCATATTGGTATTTTTATCTCCACCACGTCGCCAATTACTATTTCCTGAACCGCCGCCACTGGTATACCGTTGCTGTTCTCCAGCTGGTGAAGTCCCCGGACCGATAGAACCGCCGTCCTTCTGATTACGTGGTGTTTGTTGGCCGACGTTGCCAACTGCTACCTCCGAGACACCGTATGTTTCGTCAATATTTCGTAGATACTCGTCTAGTTCGTCAAAAGTTTTTAACCCGAGTGTGATAATTCCCCTTTGGACCTCGGGTGAAAAATGTTTAGTTAATAAAGATATTAATTTTTCTTCCGGGATTGGTGTCGATAAAAATCCACCCTGATTAAATAAATCTAAAAATATGTCGCATGGCTACCTGATTGAAATTTCCCATAACTCAGCTTCAAAAATAAATCACGCTGTTTTTTAATCCCCCAAAATCTATTGATAAATGCCATCTCAAAATCAGCAAAAGTAAAAAACTATTTTCTTTTATAGTTACCCAATCTCCTGCCGTACCTCTTAAACATGACAATACTAAGCCTAATTTATACCGTTCAGGCACTCCCGCATCATCAAATATTTTTTGATTTTTTCAGAAAAACCATTGGATGAAGTTTTCCATCTGGGTAAAAAATAATTAATAGTTTAAAAAAACTAAAAAACACGCTTTTATATGCAACCGAACTAAAAATTAAAAAATAATTTTTCATTAAAAAAATATTTTCACTTCATAGTAAAAAGCGTGGGGTGCTTAATATATTAAATGTTATAATTATTATATTTGCCAATATCTATGATGGAAAAGTTATGAAAAAATAGTAAAATGCACCCCACGCTTTTTACTATGAAGTGAAAAAATTTTTTTAATGAAAAATTAATTTTTTAATTTTTAGTTCGGTTGCATATAAAAGCGTGTTTTTTAGTTTTTTAAACTATTAATTATTTTTCATTTTTTAGTTCGTTATATTGCACAAAATTCTTAATATAACAGTAAATTAGAACATACTATTTAATTAAGCAGCAAAAAGAAAATAACCAGCCCCCTATGAAATGACAATGGTAGCAAATTTTAAAATTTGCAAAAGATTGCAACTCACTAAAAAATTTCTTCTTCATTAAGTAGCAAAGTTTCAAATTTTGCCAACAGATGGCAATCCAGGCAATGTTTGGACCGTTGCCAACATTTTGCAATCCACTAAAAAATTTCTTCTTCATTTAATAGCAAAGTTTGAAATTTTTCCAACAGATGGCATCCTAGGTGTTGTTTTTATAATATAATGGAATTTTTTTTCCTGGCGATTAAAAAAAAGATAAAGGGATACTGTTTGCAGATTATTGCATTGTCATGGGTCCTTAATACGTGTGCAAAGTTTCAAAGAAATCGAATAGCTGGAAGTTGGTTAAAATTAGGCTCAAAGATTCCGTTACATAGGCAGCCAGATAGATAGTTACAACCCAAGTTAATAAAAGCGTGTTAATAAATTTCCACCCCCAGCTCTTTGAAATGGGCGATATATGATCGATGATCCGAAGAACACGATTCTACATTTTTATTACAATTTTCTTTGTCCTTTAATTCCTTGATTATGTCACATTTTTCTTGAGATTTGTCTAATACTAACTTATCAACACTTTTTGTAGGCTCACAATTCCAGCAGCTAACTGCCCTAAAATATTATCTAGCCTATCTGATTCTTGACGATTTGACGAAGCATCGTCAACCTCGTCACTATCATAAACAAAATTTGCATTACGTTGTTTTTTGTTTCTTTTCGGCGGCATATCGAAAAAGAAAAATAAACAAGTCTTATAACTAGGTATAAACTGCAAAATACAATAAATTACTAAAGGCTTAAACATATAGGTTGTTTATTAAACTACACACACTAAATTACTTTAAAAATAATTTAGGCAAAAAAAAAGAAACATTTAAAATAATTATTACAATAATTATTTGGCAACACTGCAAAAATATAAGTTATGTTGTTTTTCAAGAACACCACAGCTTTAAACTGTAAAAGTAAAGTTAGACTTTAACTTTGAGTATAGTCTACTAACTAAAACAAGTCTTTATTTAGTCTTTAAATTGTTGAAAACTGATTTTTTCTTTCAGGTCTATAATTTAAATTTGCACTTTATTTAGGTATTTGACGTTAACCTGCATGCCATAATATCCAAAAAACAGAAGTAAAAAGTTACTTAGACTGGTTTTTTTTTTTACTCAAGTAAAATTGGAATAAGCTCACCAATTCTTTCCAGTTTATAGTCAATTTTTGAAAGCAGGCAACAGGCAGAACCTTCCAAGAAACCAAGATGGCTTCCACTTCCACCTTTCTTGCTTTTAATTTTGCTCCTTTTCTCCCACGCCGCTAGTTGGGTGCCAAAAATGCACTGGAAACTCCTTTCCCAGGTGCAGTGGGTTAGGGAAATAAAGGAGTACAAGATTTTTCACAAAAACTATATTAATTTCCACAATCTTTACAAAAACAACGGCCCACGGCCTTACAACCAACTTCACTTGTCGCCGCCAAGCGCCCTCTATCCCTCCTTTCGAGTTGTCTTTTTCTATCAGCTGACATTATCTACTATATTACCGGGGTTAATCAATAAGAATCCATATCAATCTGATGGACGAATCTTAGTTTGGAGGGAGAGGAATGAAAGGTACCATGAGGAGAATATGGAAGCAAGGGTTGCGTTTGGTGGGGGTGGTGTTACTGTATGGGGTGGTATCATAAGTAATGGAAAAACGGAAATGAGTATTTTGATAGGTGAGACTATGAATGCGAACAGGTACAGGGATTTGTGTTTGAATGAACCTGTCAAGTTTAAGGAAAATCAGCCAAGGGATTTTTGAGCTATGAATAATAAACTATTTTTTTCCAAAACTTTAACACCCTGTATCTCGAGAACGAAGCTTCAAAACATACATGCTTATATAGACTTTTTTTATTTTTTCATGTTCTATCGTCTATTAAATTTTTTCTATTAAAATCTAAAACACCCTGTATAATGAAAGAGTCAGTTTTGTTTGATTACCCTGTACAAAAAAACATCATTAGGTAGTAATTAATTTAAAATTTCCAGATCACATCAAAAAATCCACAAAAGACACATTTTAGGACAATGGATCTGCCTGGTAGCGTATCTGTGGCCAAAAGGCACTAATCGAAAAAGTAAAAAAACCGTCCAGAGGTATTGACCGAAGCTGCATATTGACCAAATTTCAAACCAAACAACAACGTACAGCCCAATTGTCATAGCTTAAAACGAACAATAGCCATATTTTGTGCAATTTTATCTTTACTTTTTGTTTGACCCCTGGATTTTATAGAAATGGCCATTTACCAATATAGTAGTTGGGTAATAAAAAAGAACTAGAAAATAAGCTTCCAGAATGTGAAAACCTGGTGGAAATCGGTAAAGCCGTTTTTAAGATACAGCGTTTTAAAGATATTGGTAGCAAAGTTTTGACACATTTTTTGTTTAGTAGTGTTTCTGGGGCTAAATGGCTGTAATCAAAAACTGTCAAAAACGTCTAGAGATATTGATATTATTTTTCCTACGACCACTTGTGAAAATAGCAAATAGCACACTGATTTCATGCATAGAAAATGCGTTATATCACACTAGTGTTGCAAAGTACTTTACAGCACTAGTGTTGCAAAGTACTTTACAACACTGGTGTGATACATATTATGATGTCATTCTAAAAACTGCTATTGGTTTTGCAGGTGACATATTTATTGTAGTGACAGTAAAAAAACTTTTTATTTACCTTTAACGGTAGAACCCAAATTAGCGAAAATCATCTTATTTTATATTTATTAAAATTTACGAAAAAATAAAAACATAAACAAAAATAGACATAACCAAAAAAAAACAACTTTCACTGACTGGCACAGTGTTGTCAGGTAAGTAGATCAAATTTAAAATCTCCCTTCTACCTTTGAGCACGTACTTTATAGAGGCAGCCTTGCCGCTTGACCGTTCGACCTAAAGCGCCAGAGAAAAAAAGCCTATAGATTAAATTCCTTCCTCTCTTTCTTCGTGTACTCAAACAACTAGTTAAATCTTTTTTTTAATCCCCAATTAAACCTAAGGC
>JACEGR010002249.1:0-135286 GCA_014170235.1 Listronotus bonariensis | reverse complement strand
AACTGAAAGAACTAGAAAACTGACCCCCATAAGCGCCTGTGTATTAAAAATGGTACACCTACGCGCATAACCACGTTTAGGAATGTTTAGGAATAGAGGTTGGCAATAATTATTCTTGTGGGAGCACTTCTTACACTAACTTCATTCAATTTGTCATTTGTCATTAGTTTTGCAAATGGCGTTTTGGTGTGTTATGTTATTGTTTCTTTGTATTTTTACAAAATTTTATAGTGTTTGGCCATCTTGAGTGATATTTTGTGCCTATTTTAGTACTACTAGTGTTTATTAAATTAGAACTGAAAATGTCAAAGTGTATTGTGCAACCCAAGCAAAGAAAAAGAAGGCAATATTTCCTTTCACAGGTATGTAAAGGCGTGGTGGTCTTAAAATATGAAATCAGAGTGTAATCTAATTTTAGGTAAATTATTATTTGTAATAAATATCTCCCCATGCAACTTTTAGGTAATTGCCTTTACCACTATTTGCAGTGAAAAATAAAATATCCAGAAAAAAACTATAAGGTCATTTTCTAGAAGGTGGTATGCTTTACCACCATACGGGGTATTTTTGGGGCGCTAATCACGAATATAAAAAAAAATTTTGGCGGAAAGTTTTCGAACTAACCTCATTTCCACCATATTCCTCCTTTTTTGCACACAATTTTAATTTAAAGCCAAAGTAACCCCCAATATTTAATTTTCACCTTTTGAAACCCCGTTTTTCTATAAATTTTACACCTTTTCTCAAGTAAATGCAATAGAAATAGCACTGTGTCTTCTAAACTTTATAGACACTTAATTTACATTACAAAGTAGACAAAACTGTGTACACGTCTTGAAAATTTTGATTTTTGATACAAATTTTTGACCTAAAAGCTTACGGAATAGAATTTGGATAGAGTTGCTTGGTGGGGTATAATTCATAAATTTTATTTAGATCTTAAATAATAAAAATATTTAGTAGTTTTAATCCTCATATAGTTTATTTCTTACTAACTTGTTTTATTATTTTCTAATTAAAGGTTACCGAGGAGTCCTAGAAAGAGGGAAAATGGCTAAGCCCTATTAAAAGAAATCCATCAGACACTTATTCCTATAAAAATAAAATTTTTGTTGATCATTTTTTGCCTGAAGATTTTTTAATGAACAGAAAAGGAAAATGCCTTTGAGCTCTTGCTATTCCAAACAAAAACTTCCAGTTGCTGAGTATTTTCAATGAAAAAATAAACATCATTTTGACAATACCACTGTATTACGTCCAATAGAATTATCATCTGGCTCAACAGGTATGTTATAATTTTAATCTGTATTTAAAATCTATATAGTTATAAAAAAATAAAATATCTTAGGATACAGAGAACCTATTATTTAAATACAATAAGAATTTAAACATTAGGTTTGGGATAATTTAAAGATAACTTTAAAATATTTTTTAACCATTTTCAGATATTGCAGTTGCTTCTACAAGTACAGGGTACATTAAAGAAAAGTTTGAAATTGCTTTAGCCTCATATTTCAATCAAAGCAATAGTTTCACAAGTAGTGGACCTCTGGCAGTTTATATTCTTCAATGTTGAAAAGGTATGTGACTAGTATTAATTTTCTAGTTAACATTAGTTAAAAAAATTCAGAAAAATGTTATAGGTCGTTGTTATTTTTATAAATACACTAGCTATATTTTTAATAGTGCTAATTGCACATTTTGAGGTCTAAACACTAGAGCAAATTGTTTAAAAGAGGCTAAATTTATGAATACCCAATAGTAATATGGTATTCTTTTTGTTAAAACTTAGAAACCTAGTATCAAAAATAGTTGTTTAAACATACATTTAAAGAGTTTACTTTTTAGCTAATACAGCGTGTTTACTTAAGTTCGCACCATGTGGAAAACTTTTTAACTATTAATTTTATGAAAAAAATTATTCTTTATAAAAAGTTCTGCATGGTCCAAAACCCAAAATGCAATTAGCAAATATTAATTTTTTGCAGTGATATACAAGGCATATAAAAAAATATTAATTTTGCTTAAAAGGGACGTACCTTAATTTTTTAAAGTATCGAAAAAAATAAAAAAAGGTGTTTAGAATTAAATATAGGATTGAAATATGAAAATTGGATTATTTAAAAAAAACTTTTTTAACACTTTTTCTATGATAATGTGACTTCGCTGTTTTTACATTCTTAAGCTTTCTTTACATATAACATTTCGAAATAAGTATGAGCTAATGTACAAACTTAAATTTTCATTGTTAACACATAAACCTCGACATAAACATTTTTTTTTTTTAAAATGAATAAGGTTGCATATTTAAATGTTATTTTTAATCGTAAACATCTTTCCTTCATAAAAATTTTCGATATTAACCTTCGTCTTAAGCAAAATTTATTTTTATAAGATACCTCAAATATCACCATCATCATAGAAAAATTATAAAAAAGTGTTTTCTTTAAAATAACCCAATTTGCATATTTAAATCAAATATTTAATTCTAAACATCTTTTCTCTCTATTTTAAAAATTTAAGGTACTTTCCTCTTAAGCTAAATTCATATTTTTTGACATACCTCGTATACCACTGCAAAAAATTAATATTTGATAAGTGCATTTTGGGTTTTAGACCATTCAGAATTTTTTATAAAGAATGACTTTTTTTCATAAAATGAATAATAAAAAGTTTTCCATATGGTGTGAACTTTAGCAAACACGCTGTATAAAACTAATATACAGTGCATTTCTTTAATGCCCCCCTCCGGTTTATTTTTTAAACGGATTAATTTAAAAAGTTTAACTTAGGGATATCAAATTGATAAATACTATGTTTTAGAGTAAAATGGACAGAGGAAAATTTTAAGATGGCAGCTGGGCGCGTTAAATGGAATGGAGGGTCTTGTGCTACATCATTTTAAAGCTCCTGACAAGTACTTTATAACCTCAGAATATAAAGTCAATACCCCCACCTACTACAAAATTTCGGCACTTTAAAACTTACCTAAATACCTGATTTGGATGGCCATATTTCCAAAACTAATAAAGTTAGATGTACCTAATGTGGTGTTTTCTTAATGCTCTTTTAAAGATCTTTTTAATGGTGATACTGGTGATAATATACAGGGTAGAAAAAAAAGTATATATTTTTAATAAAGCACCCTGTTTATTATATTACCAATAAAAGGATCTTACAAAAACCACATTAAGTACATCTAACTTTATTAGTTTTGGAAATATGGCCATCTAAATCAGATATTTAGATAATTTTTAAAGTACCACCATTTTGTACTAGGTGAAGGTATACTTTATTTTCTGGGGTTATAAAGTACTCATTAGGAGCTTTAAAATAATGTGCCACAAGACCCCCTTTCCATATAACTTTTTTCCAAGATGGCGTTCAGCCGCCATATTGAAATTTTTATTTGTAAATTTTACTCTAAAATATTGTATTTCTGCATCAAATTCATATGCCAAAGTTAATCTTTCTTAAAGTGATCCGTTCAAAAAACAAAAGGGTGGGGGACAATCAAGAAATGCACCGTATATACTTATATGAAAATATGTCATTTAAGGATAGGCTTAAAGAATATTAGATTATTATAAATTTAACTATTTTTTTAAACTTTATTTTATTATGCAGTTCAATTTAAATTATAAATTGTATTTAACCTTATATTTTATTTCAGAAATTATTTTCCCATTTGAAGACCAAAAGCATCCATTATCGGACTCTTCATCAAAAGATTCACCATCCGCCTCAAAAAAGAAGGTAAATTCTTACTTATAAAAATTATTAAACAGATTATTAAAAAACTTTCTTCTTCTTTTATTAAATATGAATAACTTGTATATTTATTATTATTACTTTTTAAAATTTTGTATAACATTTATGCTTTGTTTTATTTTAGACTTGCTATTAAGGACTCTTCAGAGTCAAATAAAGAATCATCTTCTGGAAATGATATATCAGTGGCCACAAAAGATAGAAGGAAGCTTGTAAAACTTTTCCATTATCTTATTCTAGAATAAGATAAACCAACCAACTAAGTAGATTTTTTTTGTGGGATTCTTTATCTAAACTTGTTTTGCTAAAGTGATTTTCTAATGTTGGAAACACTTTTGGTCTGATAAGAAGATTGTTACATATTAAATTTTTAAAAAGATTTAGAAAATAAAGATTTGTTTTTGTTAATATGTTGTTTATTATTGCCCTAAACCTGCGTGCAGTTTATAAGTATATTTATTTTAATTATTGCTATTTGTCGTTAATGGTTCTTATTAATTTATGATTTTTATTTAATTTAAAAGGATAGGGATTTAGAACAAGAAAAGTTCTATTTGCTAAAATGTTGAAAAAAACTTGGATTGTTTTTTAAAATATCATTCAAAAACTAAAATGGCGAAGGCGCAACTAACAACAAAAGCCTTAAGAACTAAATTTTTGTGCTGATTATTTAACATTACAATAAGCAAATCTAATTATAAAATAAGTTTCAAGAATGATATGCATTTTAAGAAAATAAAGATTTGTTTTTGTTCTTTTTAATATACTGTTGTATATATATCTAGAGTTTTTAAAAATTTTAACATAACTAAAATATTGTTTATAAAAAAATGGTATTAAGGTCGCACGTATACTCTAAATTATCTGTATTCTGATATACCATACATAAATACGCCCCTTATACAGGGCCGTATTAACTGTTTGAGGCGCCCTAAGCTAGAATTCCCGGAGCGCCTATTTTCCACCAAACAATTTTTAAAGAGCAAAAAAAGGTCCTTTTCGCCGTACCGCCTATTTAAGCACTTTATTCACAGACAAATTAGTCACCAAAAATCCCCACTAGACCTAAACTTTTTGAAAAACTCCCTGTCTAGCGCCTATTACTCCCCTGTCTGGCGCCTATTTTTCGCCATATTTTTTTATGGCGCCCTAGGCTGTAGCCTAGTCAGCCTAATGGATGAAACGGCCCTACCCTTGTAAAAAATACATACATACATATTAAACTGGTAATTAGTTAAAATATCACTTAAAAGTAATGTAATATTGTTTTAAATCAGGGGCGGTCATATCGACTTTCTGAGGGGAGGGCCATGGGCCAAGGCGAAGTGTGTGAGGTGGCAAAAAACAAAAATTTTTAAAGGAGGTTCAAATAAAAAAAAAAGGTCCTCTAACCTCTTTTTATTGTTAGCCTCACCCCTCGGACTAACCTTGGGGAGGACCCTCAATAAATGTCCATATTTGCCATTAGACATATATGAAACACAATAAAATAGAAAGGTGTCGCATCCAAGGCAGCCCCCTATGACCGCCCCTTTTAAATCATGCTCATAAACTGAAGGCCTCTACCTCGACAAAATGTTACCGAAAAATAATGCTAAAGAGATTTAATCAGTAAATATTATTGTTCTACCTAAAGGTAGGGTTGCGGAATTTCTTATGCAGCTAAAAATGATGTTTGAAATGTATAAAATATTCAAAATTAAAATTTTCCGAGATTTATTTGATTCTGACCTACCATGTAGCATTCTCTTATTGTTCGTCGGTTAATAACTAATTTATCAAATATTTTAAATTTGCCCGCAAATTCTTCTTTTATGTATACAGAATGCCAACCTAGATTCATCGTTGCCAAATGCGTAAATTCCGAATTCCCTAAACGTGGTTATGCGCATAGGTGTACCATTTTAATTCCTAGTAAGTATTATAGTTCTTTTTAGAGGTTGGTGGTTATTAAAACATAACATTGTCTACAATACAAGAAATTTACTAAATAATGCCAAAGTAAAAAAACACACTTCACTTAATATATTTTTATATTAAAATTTTATAAATTATAAAGTTTATCAAAATTTTATTTTTTTTTATTAGAAAATACCTATGTTAATATAAAAAAACATATTTATAAATTCAAGAAGTCATACCAAAAAATTACTATAACATTTATGCCAATATAGTGCAGACTAAAACCAATTTATTAAAGCACATTGAAATAACGCAGAAAGAAAATATAAATGACTAAAATTCGACATTCTTTACATTCCATCAAAGTTGTTGCTTAAAAAAAACTCTTTAAATACGGAAATTAAAATTAAAGTTGTTTCGTATTCTAAGCCGTGTAACACAAATCGGTTAAGTTATTATGTTGGATCGATAAATTGACAAAAGATAATCTTTTTTCTTTAATTCTAAGAAATACTTTATTTAAAGTATTTTTTTTCTAGCTTTCATGATAATTTGCTTCATAAGATGTTTAAATTCCTTACCTAAAGTACCTCTTTTTTATTTAAAACTTTTCAATTAGCTTAAGCTTACTGTTGTATTGAAACAATTTAAAAGATTTCTTTATTGGCCTAAACAAAAGCTGACAAAGAAAAACGAAGAAGGATTTAGTTTTCGATTAAGTCTTTCTCGTTTATACAGCTATAACCAAATCCTCCATTATTATTAAACAGCGTAAAGGCCTTAAAAATATCTTTTTTAAAACGTTGACGGAACAGAATAAAAGATCGGTTAAACATCCTATAACCCGGTACTTACGGTACTCTGGTATTTCAGGCTTAAGCCTTCGTGAGTTGTCACAAAGATAAAAGAGCCCTTTTATTTGATACCCATATTGTAGGAGTGCATTAAAATAACTAATCCGCCATTTTAACAGTCCGCCATATTGGATTAACAGTGACACCACTTTATTTTTCGAGTGCCCTTTGATTTGATACCCATATTGTCGCGGTAAATTAAAAATAACTGGTCCGCCATCTTGGGTGTTCCCCCATGTTGGATTTAGAATGATTTACATAGTTACATAGCTAGAAATGCTTTGTTAATCAAACTAGACGTGTGTACAAAAATTTAGCTCGCATACATACATACATACATTGCAAGTTAAATAAAAGCTTGTAAAAATGTTCCAATAATTTTATTCTTGTAAATAATAAATATTGCTAATTTTTTACCAACAAACGAAAATATTACAAACCAACAGAAATTTTGCCGAAAAAGAGTTAAAATTTAGTAATACTTATTTGGAGAATTTACTCTGGCCCAGTTTTCACCATTATTTTTTTTTATCAACAAAGAGTGCGCCTTTCTCCCCACTTCAAGTGCGCTGTTGACAAAGTGTGTAAATTTTAGTCTTTCGACTGAGATCGACTAAATCACATCTTTTAAATGCAAATATCTCATTTCCTGTTACGAAAAGATGATTAAACTCTATTTTGTAGATCATTTCGCGCTTTATCGATTTTATTTGAATTTTTTTTCTGTAACTATTATACTTCTTGAGAAAATGCAAAAAAGCGGTTTTTGGGGGTAGTTTTTATAATTTTTGACAACCCCTCGCAGCGATTTTTAATATTTTGAGCATAAAAATTTGTTGTGCACATCAAAACAAGTATTTGATAAAAAAGTCAGCGTTTCCATTTTCATGTGTAATTAAAACGTCCCTTTATAGGACTATTTCCTAAACATTTAAATTTTTGGTTCATTTGTACTATTGTTAAGTCCATCTGTGGACATACTATATATCTGCATAAACATTGAAATAAACTTGCTGTAAGGCATTTAATTCTAATAAAATTCTAAGAGCACACTGGGAGTATCCATATATATTAGTTGGACAAGTTATAGCGCTTCTAGTAACTTTGGCAAATATATTACAAAAGTTATGAAATAATAATAATATATCAAATTTTTAATAGTTTTAGCTAATAATAGTTGAGTTCTTAAAAGAATATTCAAATTCATAAATTTTTCTTTTAAGTAAGTTGACTTGACATTTATTTTACATATTTCGTAAAAATACCAATATTATATAAAATTTTAATTTAGAATTTAATTTTAGTATAAGTACAATTTTTACTTTAAATATTTAAAAACCCACATTTAACTCAAAATTTTTATAAAACACATTTATTTAAACCTTAATTTAGGGTCCTAAAAACAGCCCCTTAATAAGCTTAAATTCGAAAAACCAATACTAAAATAAAAAAGAAATAATTTTCACTTCGGTAATACATTAGGGATTTATATATTTATTTTAATTTTTAATGTTTGTTTATGTGGCTTAATAATAATAATAATAATAATAAATATAATAAATTAAATTTAAACGCTTTAAAATTAACCAGCTAGGTTAATTTTAACTAAATAAATTAAAGTAAAAATAGCGGCAATAAAATTATAAAAAAATTAAAGGTATCTGTCCAAAACCAACATGTTAAAGCACCCAAATTTAATTTGTCACTTTTTATGAATTTGTTAGGCTGCCTAAAAAATACAACAAAATTTGAATTACAAAAAAATTAAGCTTATAATATTTTTTCAAACATGCAAAATTATTGCTTTTTTAATTAACTATTAGGTTTTAAATTTTAAAATCTAAAGACTTAAATTAAATTTGTTTTTTAAACATTTTTAAGTAAAATGTACATATGTCCTTTAATATCAAAACTGAAACTCATAATAAAACTAAAATTAAATTTCATTTAATAAACTTGGTTGAAGCTATTAAATTATTTTTGTATTTACAAACATCTTATCTTTAAAATGTAGATAGACAAAAAATAAAAGAAACTATTTTTCCTTGTCTTAACAAAGGGGGACAAGAGAATGGCTTTTCTTTGCCTTACCTCACCTCGCACCATCAATAATCGTTATATCTAGCCAGTGGCATAGCTTAAGTATAAACAGTAATAAAATTCAGACGTATTTTAAAGGAGTGCGTTTCATGTCATTTTCATATGTTATTTATTTGGTGCACGTTGTTTCTTAAAAACAAAATAAAGAATAATTTTAAAAAAAACAAAGAATTTAATATTAGTAAGCTATACAAGACTGAAAAATACCTTTTTGGGTTTTTCTTTATTATTAATTTTGGGAAAAATGATCATATTGGCATGTACCAAAAAAAAAATTACAAATGTTACGCACACATAATATTTTGAAGAATTTTTCAAAAATAAGAAAACAAACTACAAAGGAAAAAATATTTTTACTTGCAATTTATTACTATTATTATTTATTGACGGTAGATTTAAAAATTGGATGAATTAACCAATATATAATTATTATGTCAGTTATTGATATAATAAATTTAAATTTTTATATCTCAAATGAAATTAGGGTATAGGCAGAACCACCAGTGTATATTGGCTTTAAAAGCTAAAAATTCAAAAACAATTAATACACACTGATACTCTAATACACTCGGGCAGGGTGCGCATTTTTATGCATTGTAATATTTCTAGTTTAAATACCTATTATAAAATTTACTAGCTCCATTATTCGAAAAATACTGCAAATTTTGCGAAACAGTTTTTGTTTTTTTTGTTTTTTTTTTTTAATCATATTTTAGGTTAAATTTCACACCATCATTGTCTTTTTAATTCTACAATGTTTTTCAATATAAAATCTAAAATTTACTTTTTTAACCCGCCGTCATCTACTTTATTTTTTAGGGATAAAAGGAATATTTGGTTTAACACTTAAGTTAACCTGTTTAATTCTAAATGCAAACGACAAATTACACTGTACATTTATGCGACATTTTTGAACCAAAAACCATTATAAACCATTTCGCTAATAAAAATTATAATTTTATTCCGTAAACGTTCAAAAAAATTAAAAAGCACCTCTAGGTGGTTGGGTAATGACATGGTGTGATAAAGCGCTGGTCGTTGGGCGCACGAATCCTAGTCCGGCCGTAAAATACTTTTTTATAAGTTAAGTAAGAATTTTAGTGGTTAATTGATTACATTATTTTGTAGAATTGAAAGAGACAATGATGGTGTGAAATTTAACTTGAAATATCTCTTTAAATACAACCAGTTACGTCGGTTGTGCGCTCAACAATTTAGCGTACACCAGGCCATTACCTAACCATTCACATGTAATTTAATTTCATATATTTTAATAATTTTTTAGATGCAAATGCACCTCCTGGAAGTTAACCCGACGGCGCCCATGCTTCTAAGTTAGATACCTAACTTAAGTGGAAACTGAAACCAGCTTATTAGTTCAACACACCAAGACAAAGGTTTTGGTTTCACATATATGATAGACGTAGCTTTAGAACCTAATATATTGCTTAAGGTCAAATTTTCCTATGAAAGAGCCATATTTTAAGGTTCCTTAAATTAAAGCAATATTTTTTTAAATTACATAATTTATTAATATAGTCAGTATTTTTTGCAATGTGTTTGGGTAATTTCATATTTAAAAGTAACTAAAAAAATATGGGGTTGGTAAAAAACACACTAAATATTTCTTTGAATGAGCATTCGTAAAGTTAAGCTACCACTCTTCTCTACCGAGTGCATAAATGAATCTATCCCTAAATCTTATAAGTGAAAAAGATTTATTTATACAGGGTGGCGGAATTGTCCGACATATTTCAACTTCTGTTGTTCAACAAGATAGTACAAAAAGCTGTATATAAAAGTTGTATTTAAATGTGTATGTCCTAAACGTATTTTAGTGTATACTACATGAAAGCCTAAATACTAACGTACCGTGGGTGTCTTAAGCAGGGTAAGAGGAAGTTTGTTAACACGGGACTTAAAAACTTGAAGATTTGGGGGAAGGAAAGACCTCCGCTGGCAGCAGGTTCCACAGTCTAGAAACTCTAGGGATAAAAGAACGAACGAAATGGGAAGTTCGGGGCCTGTCCAATTGAACTGTATGGGGATGCATACGCGCGGCACCACGAGTTTCTCTGTTGGGAACTGCAAGAGGAGGGACTATACTGGACAATTCGTCGGAGCAGAAGCCGTAAAAGTATCTATAGAAGAGCGATAGATCTCCACAGCTCGACGATGGGCAAGAGAAGGAAGTCTTTGAGTAAGTAAAGGATCATTAATAAGACGAACAGCCCTTCTTTGAATGGCATCAAGAATGCTGAGGGTTGTAGGGGATGCCATTCCCCAGACATGAGAACAATATTCCAGAGAGGGTCGAATTTGGGACACATACAAAGTGTATAAATTGGAAGGAGAAAAATACTTTTGGCTCGGAAAAGAAATCCAAGCTTTTTGAAGCCGCGGTGGCTATAGATACAATGTGTTTATGCCAGTTAAGGTTATTCTCAAATGTGATGCCCACAAGGTTAAATGTGTCCCCGCTCTGCAAAACCTGGCCACTCATAAGCAAAGGATGAGTGTTTGATGATTTTTTCGCGACAAGGAACACGATTGTGTTTTGGATGCATTAAATTGAACGAGATTTTTGGCGCCCCAATCCAATATCAAATTGAGATCCTGTGAAAGAGATATCTGCATCGCCCTGCGTTTGCTTTCCAAGTCGGGTTGAGAGATTGGTTTGGGAACCTGAAAAGTGGAGTGAAGGGTACTATCGTCAGCATAACTATGAATGGGATTGGTTGTGGAAGAAAGAAGGTCGTTGATGTGAAGAAGAAACAAAGTTGGTGCTAGTACTGAACCCTGAGGCACTCCAGCATTAATTTCGTGAAAGCTTGAAGAGTGGCCATCAACAATGACTGATATACGTCGATTAGAAAGATAACTGAGAGCCAAGAGCAGAGTTTAGTTGGAAGACCGTAGGAGGGAAGTTTATTAAGAAGTGCGTCATGCCAGACTTGGTCGAAAGCTTTAGATATATCAAGAGCAACGATCTGGGACTCACCTAGAAACTCAAGAGACTTGTTCCAGTTGTGTGAAACGAAGGAAAGAAGATCTGCTGTAGATCTCTTGTGACGAAATCCGTATTGCCTGTCATGTAAAATTTTATGTTTTTCTAAATACCTAAGAATTTGCGAGTTAATGGATTTCTCCATTACTTTACAAAGCATTGAGAGGAGTGAAATGGGTCTATAGTTGGATGGAAGAGATTTAGATCTCTTTCTTGGGAATAGGCTGGACACGTGCAGAATTCCGTTGCAAAGTCGGATTTGTTGTGTCTGCAGTTCAAGTCTAAATTACAAAGAACTTACGTTTTGTGGCTTTATATTAAATTACGCTGAACGATAACTGGTAACCATTTTTGTATCATTTGAGGAAGGTCCAAGAGCATATTCAGTCACAGCAGACGCGCTAGACTTCCAGCCAGCGGCTCTTTCGGCTCTTTCCGCGTTTTTGCCTCGGCCGAGGTTTCGACTTGACAAAAGACATAAACGGACGTACTACGAACATAGATAACTCACGTTTGATCCGCAGTGGCAGAAGCATTTTCTTTTCAGTTTTTACGACCTCGCGCAGTAAACAAATCGGGGTTGGACGAACGTGCGATCTTAAAGCCATAGCAGTATACAACACCGGCACATTCGTGCCCCCGTCCCGCGTTCTGACCGTGACGCTCATTAGCTACCCTTACCCCGAACGGAGCTTCAACCCTAGGCAAGGCGTCGTAAGGATTCTTTCCCAGATGATGCGGATAGTCTCTTTGGCGCCTGCGCGTTAAAACTTGGGACGATTATTGTTGGTGAAATGGTAAATGTACAATTTGTGGCATTTGCAGGTTAATAGCAGATTTAAGAAGTTTTTTATTGTGGAAATATTGGTGTCTGAATGTGTGTTTCTTCCAACCGCTTGAGTTGGTTTGGCTAAAGTAATTTTTTTAAACATGAAGTGAATAAAAATTCTTTATTGCGACTCACTAGTATTTGGTTTAAAATGTTTGTAGTTTTTCGCGTAGAGTGCGGAAAAGTGTACTTTCCCAAACTAGTTTGAAAGTGCACTTTCAGAACTAAAATGCTCGGAAAAGTAAACTTTTTCGCACGCAGTAGAAAAATATATTTAATTTTAAAAATAGTTTTTAATTTTAAAATACAATAAATACTGAAATGAATTGCTTACTTGAAAGCACAGCGTATTGTTTAACAGAGATATGAACGTTAGACAAATTGCTATCCTATTGTTTTGAGTTGTGTGTATTTTGTTGGGAAATAAACTGCAAAAATCGAGCGCAATTCCTAAAGAAGCAATAAACAAAATAAAATACCATATCAGTTATTCTGTTTTTTTAATAACCCGTAACTATTTATTTCCTTATGGAATAAAATATTGGCACCGGTTCAAAACAATATATTTTTAAAATCAGTGGTTTTAACGTACAGTATATTTTTTAAATATTTAAAATTCCATGTCAGTTTTCTTCACTGATATAACGTATACATTATATAACTTTTTTAACATCTAAGCTCTAACGCAATAGGTCCTATGACGCTCGAGCAACCTCATTTAGCATCGTGGGCTCTCAATATTAGTCTCTAGTATTATTCCTGTATTCGATCCCATTTTATTACAATTCACGATGGAGTTATGATAATATATTTTAATTTTTTATTAAAAGAAAAGTTGCATTTTTTCTATTTTTTTAAAGTTATTTTTATATGCCTTGCAACAAATGTGCTGACGTTAATATCACACCAGATGTCTGCAAATGATATTACGTGACTGGCTATAAAATAGTATTTCAACGCTGTTTGCATTCTGTTTGTCAAGTTGCTGTTTTGAGTTACCATTCCATTGTTAATACCTGTTACTCAAATTCCGACACATAATAATAAGATATTATTATCACTCCAATAGAAACAATAATAAAGACAACAGTAAATATTAAGCAATTGGCTTTGCCTAAAAACGACAACTCGAATGTAGTTTCTGGGTAATAAGACAAATAATATTTTATAATGATAATTAAATTATGTTGCAGATACGGTAACAGGTGTAGCTGAACGTCCGCTAAGCATTGTCCGCAGGCGGCCCACTTGCAAAATAACTTAAAAACATAAGAAAACATGCAATTTTTCTTTTAACAAAAAATTCAAGTACATGACATGTGATACATCAGTTGAATTTGTAATAAAAATGGGATCAGATACAGGGTGTACTTTTTCGAGCCATATAAAAAATAAAGTTGATGATGGTTTCTTGAAAACGAAACGTCGGGTATAAAATCTAAAAATACCATCATGTAGTAGCTAAAAAGTGCCAATGAAAAAGTGTTATTAGTTTTTTATATCTCTTCAAATAAAGTCATGAAAAAATAAAATCGATATAGTCAAATTTTCGTTTTTGCCAAATATCTCAGCAGGCCATGAAAATTTTTCAAGTTTTAAACGGCATGTAAATAAGCTTTAAAAACACAACTTTTTCCTAATTTAACCTAAGCTGTATCTCCAATAGGTACTGAGATTCCCATGAGGGTGATGATGTGCCCGGCTGATGCCAGCCAGGTGATGATTTTCGTACTTAGCATGCTATGATTCATCACTATACAAAATTTCCAGCCTTACAGGTCTAATGTTACTTAAAGGGTTCACTAGCTCTCCTACTATATAGGTAGATGAATATTTTCTTTCATCTGTCAGGTAAGGTTATATATTTTCTGTCAGAAAATAACAATATTTAAGTTTACATTTACTTACCCAATTTAACCAAATTACCGTGCAAAATGTGATCTTACCATAAATTTTGTGAGCAGTATTTGTTGGGAAATAATCGCGGAACACAAAATTCCCTAAATTGCAAAAGTTTACCAGTTTTTTAAACTTTTATTAGATTCGGTGTACGATTTCTCCCCAACAGTCTTTGAGCAGAATTTAAGGATATACTGGAGATATTCCCAAGAGGGTTTTTTAAAAATAGACAACTATTTTTCTTTCTGTGCTTTTTTAAATCTAATGGTCGAACCCATCTTATATTTAGTAATCGGAGATGCCGAGAAGTTTTATAAGGATACGGAAATTTTTTAAAGATTCTCGATTTAAAAGAACTTCAGCAAATTAAGATTGCAGAAAGAAATAAGTATGGATTTAAGATGCGAAGGTAATGTTATGTAGTAGAGAAGTTTTACTTTTAAAAGTTAGAAAGATATGTATTATAATTACTTTTTGACATATTACTTTGAAAAATTGCATTTGGGTTATATAATTAATATTAAAAAAATATTTATTTAAGTTATAGTTGGTTTATCTTTAATTTTAAAATTGTTGCAGTCATAAATTTTTATTAAATGTTAGGATAAAATGTATGATTTAATATGTCCAAAACCCACATTTGGGTATACCAAGTGACAACGAAATTGCTATCCAGCAATTTATTTTCTTCAGTGCATTCATATCGTTTTCAAATTTAGGGACGTTTTATTGTATCATCGAATGCCAATTTTAGATATAATAACATCTGTGTATTACTTTCGGTTTAACTGAAAGTTCCTAAGAATTAATATTTTAAAGCTATTCCTGATATAAAACCTATAATATACCCATATCCTATCTTTTTTAGTTTTAGAGAAAACGGCGTTTGAAAAGGTCCAGACGACTACAAAATATCCACGGAATTGTCTATTGTGAGGTCGTTTAGACCCTTTTAAAGTCAGTTTTCTTTAAAAGTAAAAAAGTTACAGTTATGGGTATATTATAGGTTTTATATCAGGAATAGCTTTAAAAATTTAAATCTTAGAAAATATTCAGGGTGTTTCATTAAAATTATTAGGGTTATCATACGTGGAAGTTCAAATTTTACAGCACTTTCGGTTAAACAGGAAGTAGTATTATAATAGTCTCTAAGGGTAAAGTCTTTTAAAAGAACTATTTTGAGCACTTTAAATTTTTGTGATGTTCATTTGTTTCCCAATAAAACTGTACATAATGTGCTGTCGTTTGGACATTTTCAAACGCCATTATTCCTAAAACCAAAAGAGTTAGGTTATAAATATATTTAAGGTTTTATAACAGGAATGACCTGTAGAATTTAAATCGTTAAAAATATACAGGGTGTTCCATTTTAAAATATCAAAGTTTATATCACTTCTGGTTAAACCGGAAGTAATACACAAATGCTATTATATCTGAAATTGGCATCTGATAATGCAATATAATTTCCCCAAATTTAAAAACTGTACGGTTGCACTAAAAAAAAATGGCTAGATAGTAATTTCGTTGTCACCTGATATATGATGGTATTTAAATATTTTTTTAAATATTAAATTCCCGGCGAATACAAACACTTTTTATGGTTCAGCATCATTGACTCTCTTCACCCTTTTTTGGTTGTGCGGATGCAAACTACCCGTATCCAATTTAAGAAGTACAACCCTGGGTATTTAGACTTTTACTGGTTTTACAGTTTGTACAATCTAAAGTTTCGCACATTTTGTTCAAACTTTTATTTTTAAGTCTATTTTCTCATCTTGTAGAAGAAGGTACCATGACCTCCGTGACTCTACTTGTATCTACCATAAAGCTCTATGCTAAGCAACAATATTAAAAAAATTTATGTATACTGGAACTTTTTAATTGGTCTTGGGCAAACAAAAACCACACTATAAATAACACTTTTTGCAAGGGGAGTACAACTTTTTGCATATAAAAACCTTAATGCACACAGTGTTTTAGGTAAGGTATGGGTTTTTCTGTGTCTGACAAAGCGGTGGATGAAAAAGCTCAAACATTTGTTTTGTTTAAGGTTTTACCTTTAAGATGATTTTTAAGCTGTTTTACTTCCAGTGATTAAAATTATTATTGATATTTTACTAAAAAAATGCTTATTTTTATTTCAATAAAAAACATGTAGGCCAAATTAAACTTGTACACTTTTTAACGAAAAATAACTTTTTATTTGCTGCGGCTAACTTTTTAATTTTTAAAGAGCTAGTAGGTAGACTTGTTCCTATTATGCTGCGTCTGGACTTGCAACAATTCGCCGCGCCGAATAGCGCGCCACATAACCCAACATAGCGCGGACGTGGATGTGGACGGAATTTACGTCATTCCAAGGCCTTGAGGAATGATTTCGTGGTGATTCATAGCTTGTTGGTTTTTTGTATCAAAGAAGCGCGCAAATACGTTGGTTTGTTCAGACGGATGTTTGGCAAATTGTTGCAAGTATGAACGCAGCTTTATAGGCTTGTCAATTTTGGTCTAACAGATTTAGACAAGACTGGACTTACGGGACTTTTCCAAAATACTCTATTTAACCTCTGTTGTATAAGAAATCGGAATTAGCTACAATTGAGCTAATACCCCTTATTAAAAATAAACTACGGAAAATAATTTATTAAAAAGAAATCTGTCAAGAATTTAAGTATGTAGGAATTAGAATATTTTGATAAATGATGCAGTGATGTAAAGCATACATTTCTCTCGGTTTTAACGAGGAACTTTCTGTGTGTGTTTTGAAAATCAAAAATGTGAGGTAACCATGGTTTTTAAGTTGGGTGCTGACACAACTTAACAGTAAATTATTTGAAATTAAACCAATTATCCCAATTAACAATTCTTTTGCAACAAAGTTAAATGCATCATTTTGTAAAAGTTCCCGAAAGTCCAGTCATGTCTACATCTATTTGACCAAAATTAGCAAACCTAGAAAATACATATATACCTATAAGCTCTTTAAAAATGAAAGAGAAAGGCACACACAACAAAAAAAAGTTATCGTTAGTTAAAAAGTGTGCAAGATTAATTTGGCTCACACTGTACATTGCATTTCTTTAATGTCTTCCCCTTTAATTTTTAAATTGATAAATTTTAAAAAAATCTTTATATGGAGATATGGAATTGTTGCCTACTTATTTTTAAGTGAAATTGACAAATGAAAATTTCAAGAAGTTGACTGGGCGCTATCTTGAAGAAAAAATAAATTTAAAGGAGGATCTTGTAGCACATAATTTGTTATCACTTGATGAGTACCTACTCTTTAACCCTAGAATATTAGGTCAATATCTTCACCTACAACAAAATGATGGTATTTTAAAAATTAAAACCAATACCTGATTAAAATGGCCATATTTTCATTTAAAATGGTGACATAATTTACTGCAGTGTGTTCCAGAATAGGTGTAACTAAAAGAACAAATAGACCAAAAGTTTTTAAATATTAAATCGGCATTTTAAAAAACTGGTCGCATGGTCTAAAACTAATAAATACAAAACTTTACTTTGACTGGTAATTTACAGAGCGAGTTATAGGTAAAAAGTAATAAAAATGCTTATGGGAAAAGTAATTTTATTTATAAAAAAACAAAAAAATTTAAGTAAATGTTGAAGAAAATATAATTTTTTTGTTAAATTTTTAAGACAGAGCATTAAAAAAATAGTGTTTGCTATATTTTTATATTAAAACTTAATTACTCAACAAGAAGGAAATTTGAAAGAAAATTAAAATATTTTAAAGATTTTTGTAAAATTGTCTTTGTCGTAGTCGACTAAAGCGTGTCTTTAAAAGTTCTTAACAAATGGAAAACTTTTAAAATAATAAAAAAAAGTCATGTTTGATAAGAAAATACATTTACAAAAAATACTATATTTTTGATGTACAGGTGAGCCTAAACAAACTTGTTTCCAAATTAATATACGGTGTATTTCCTAACTTTGGTACGAGACGTGAATTCTTCATGTAATTTTATAAAAACGTTTTTAGAAACATATATCCGAAGTTGCTTCTTTTCCAAAATAAAGGGCGTTAAAGATTTTAAAAGGTTGTTAAAAACGGGAAGTAAAAATAAACAACTGAATTCATAAAATATTGCACATTTAAGTAATGTACCTACGTACCAAATTATATTTTGATATTCTAACAATAAAAAAAGTTAGAGGCTAAAGGCACCAAGTATTTAAAGTACAATACTTTGAAACTACTGAACCGATTTTAAAGAACTAGAATTTTGTTAAATAGAGAATTTAAAACCCTTTAAGGTAAGGTGCCAGTTGATACCCCTTCTTATTTAAACTTTTGACGTTTGTGTTGGTAGGGGATGAGGATTACCTTAACAAGTAAATTTTAACACAAAAATGTGTCCCCCTAAAAACAAAATTGACGTGTTTTAAGATTTTAAAGTGTACAAATAACGTAATTATAAGGAGTGGCTCGTTTTTATTGAAATGCACTGTATATAATTTAAATTTAATTTAACCAAATATTACCAATATCTTTTTTTTTTCAGCTGACGAAATTGAACAAGAAATTAAAAAAGCGAGGAAGAGTTAGAACTATCTTCCATTACAGAAGATAAAACCAACCATGATAAAGATATCCTTACGTTTGCTTTAAGAAAAATGCCGATGGGAAGATGTTACACCGCAGATATATGTTCCGGATATAGTTTAATAGACTGCGTAAGAAAAGGTAGGCAAAATTAATTCGTGATACAACACATACTACATACTTGTTAAGTACAGTAGAAAATTAGGCCAAATTCGACGCTTTTTATAAAATATGTTTTTGAATGTTTTCACGAAAACTCAACCCCTTTGAAAGCTCAAATTTCGCCATACTTTATGGTAAACCCTTATTCGCAATTTTACGTCGTTTACTCCTACAGCGTGTTTAGTTTTTTTTTTTTTTTTTTTTTTTTTTTTTTGATACTTTCCAAGCCAACACATTTTTTCTTTATTTAATAAATTTTAAATGATAACCTGTATATTTTAAGTTTTAAGATGGTTAGAAATTACCTTATTAAAATAAATTATAATATGAATTTTTTTGGGCAGTTTCAAGATATTATATATATCTGGAAAGGACGCCATAAAATAGTTATAAACAATTCTAATTTACCTTATAATTTTTATTGACTATGATAGCCCAAAACCATTAATAATAATAAATTTAATTACAAAAATAATGGTAAAATATATTTTTATTTCAAGAATATAGTATTTTATACTGTTTATGTTTAACAATTTTACACGAAGAGCTTTTTAAATAGGTTTTGTTAGCACGCTAACTTTGAATTTAGAGAAGAAAACAAATATTTAGCGTATAAAGCTAAGTAAAAGCTAGTTCATACAGACGCGGCGAAAAGCGAATTGCGAAACGCGAATTTCATTCTCATTGGTCAATTTCACATAAAATTAAAGGCGGGTAATTCAAAATAAAGAGAGTTTAAATATGTTGCAAATTCGCAAAATTTGAAATTTAGTGGCCGGGAAACTTGAGATCATTTTAATTTCTGGCGAATATTCGCATCCGCACATGCGTAGAATCAAGAGGTTATTTGTCATATGTCATTTCAAAAACAATTTTGTTATTGTTATTTTTATGTCATTCTATCAGCTGTTTGGAACGCTATTTTTGTGTTAATTTTTTAAGTATTTTGTATTTTTTTATTTGAATTTATATTAACTTTTTAGCCCTTTTCATTTATAACAAATTTGCAGCGTTTTTCCAATTGTGTTTCCAATGTCTTAGTTGCCAAATAATATGCTATTTTATTAATCACATCAGATAAATATTATTAAAAGGAAAATAAAGAAAATCTCAAAAGAACCCAAGCGTAGCTTCACCACCGAAATAAAAACAATATAGAAATTTGTAGGTTATATTTTAGAATTTCGGAGAATTTCGCAGCTGTATGAACATGGTAAAAAAACGCGATTTTTTGGCCAAATATTCGCTTTCGCAATTCGCTTTTCGCGTCTGTATGAACTAGCTTTAAAAGATGGCTTTTAAAAACCCACGCTACCTAAAGGAGGTGGTTCGATAAATGTATATCTTCCGCATCTAACACTAAAAACTTTTTTTTCCGAATCTTTTTAAATGCCTTTTTAAAGGTAAAGACATATATTTTTTTATGTAATGTAATTTGCGCAAAAAGATACACAATAAGCCGTAGAAATTATTGCCAAAAGGGGTTATTTCGCCGTTTTCGTCAAATTTTGTGTTTTTTTTTGTCTTTGAATTACATTTTTTTTTCTATAAGGCGTTTTAAGAATCAAAATACTTTGACTTATAGGAAAAGCACTTCTAATAAACTTGCATATAAGTAATATTTTATTTTGGTTTTAAAGTGCGCCTCTACGCAAAATAGATAAAGATACAGTGTTTCCGCGGGTGGAGTTATCTATACCTGTAAAATCTTTAATGTTTATTACTTCAAAAAAGTTGTTCTTCATAAAAAGATTTGCTTTATCTAAAATGCTAAAAGCTAAAATAAAAATTGCCGTAGGATATACAATCTGATTTTAGATTGAGAAAATATTAAAAATAGTGTTTAATACCTTTTTTATTGGTTATGGTTTCTAGAAAAAATTAGGGTTACCGGTAAAAAGTACATCTGGTAAAAAAATATGTTTTAGACAAGAAAATCGTTAAATAGAATTGCCTGATATACAGGAAGATTCAAAATTACAAATATGTTATTTTGGAAAAAAATTCAAAATCGGTTATAAATATTTTTATCTTATTATTTAAATACCATAAAATTTTAACTTTCTCTTAAACAATTCGGCATCATTTGGGTCAATATTTACATACATTTTAACTTAATTAATTTAATAGAAAAAAGGATTCAAATATGGAATACCATTTTGTTTTTTACACATAATTTGCATAAAAATTATAAATACAAAACTTTTTGCAGTTGTTTTAAATAATTATATATTTGTCCTTTATTTTGTAAAAGTTTTTAGTTACATTGATTATTTTTAATTAGGATTAAAAAAAACTTTAAAATGATGAGGGTAGCTAAATATGAAATAGGTATCCCAAACAATGGTATAAACAATAGACTGGGCCAAAAAATCGACATCTTTTTTTTATATATCGAAAATATTGTTTAGGGTAACACAAAGAAAATATCGTAGAGATTTAAGCCCTTAATATTAACATTTAGAGTTCCCGCTCCTTTAATTTAGTATAGTAGTATTTTTTAAAACCTTAAAAAGTTATGAGAAAGCGATAAAATAAAACGTTGCTACAGCGACGAAACGGCTTGCTTTACTGGCATGTTACCACTTCTATTTACGAATGGGCATTAAAAAAAAACAGACAAACCCCTCTAATTGCGTGTGTGAGTTTTCGTTTAAAAGAAATGGCGGAATTCCATATTAGGGATACTGTTCCATATTTGGTCACTTTCCTTTAATGTTAGCATGTTAAACGTAAAATAAATTGTTTAAAAAAGATAATTTAATTTAGCTTACACTTAATTTTCCCAAATAAACATATGTGACAGAAAAAAATATAAATACATTTTTTTAATGCTTTTTAATTTAGGATTTCCAAATTTATCCCCACTTTTTAATTTTTTTTTGGCGATTTCTTAGCCAAAGTATCTACATATTTTTATGCGCCTACCTACTAGTAGCGGCGGTACTACAAGGGCGGTACAGAAATAGGGACGCTCAGGGCGGTAAAAAAATAGGGACGCCGCGCCGGAAGCTTTGAAATGTTTGCTCTTTCATAAATGTAGGGTGTCGCCGAAAATCTCGCCCAGGGCTCCGATAGTTCTAAAACCGGAACTTGGTATACTTACCCAATATTTTCAAAAATCCTAAGTACTTTCCTAATAAGACCAGCCAGTGTAATTGTTGTGAAAGATGGGAAAAAAAAGTAATTTTAGTATCTGTTGTATAGAAAATGTATACATATCGATATTTTAAAGCACTGTAATATATCAAGTGGTTTTTAATAGTGTTCCAAATGCAGATCATTTCTATTTTGTGTAGAGATTAGATTAGATTAGGAGGTGGATTGCATATCCTCTAACACTGCAACCTGCTCAGGTTTATTGTGTGTCCTCCGTCCATAGGTTAGAGCACGCTATCCAAGCCGGTCTGTTTAATCAGACTCCACAAGCTTGAAACTGGCCCCTTGGTATATCTTGCCGCTTTAGGTTTTTCTTCACCCAGCCTTGCAAACCGCAGACGACAAAGGGCTTCGCAGTAGCACCATATGTGTTCTGCGGTTTCTTCCTCCTCCTGGCAGAACCTACATAGGTTTTCTTCTGCCAGGCCCATAGTTTCCATGTGTTTATTCAGTCTGCAATGACCTGTCAGTTGACCCACTATTATTCTTACTGCCTTCCGGTTATAATTCAGAAGGTCTTTTGTAAATTCTGGCGAGTAAGCCTTGATGAACACTTTCGCCTGACGCTGTCCTGGTGTTCTCCTCCACCAGTCTTGTGATTCCCTCATAATCCATGATCTAATGGATGACCTTACCTGGCATGATGGAATACCACAGTAGGGCTCAGGACCTACCATTGTCCTACCAGCCCCCTCCTTTGCCAATTTATCGGCTTCTTCATTGCCTTCGTGGCCTTCGTGTCCTGGTACCCAGGCAATGGTTAGCTTGTTGGACGCACCCACCTCTTCCAGGGCAATTACGCAGTCCCGCACCAGCTTGGAGCTGATTTTGCATGAACTGAGTGCCCTGATGGCTGCCTGGCTGTCCGAATAGATTACTATGGTTTTATCCTCATAGCTCCTTCTGTTGATTTCCCTAGCACATTGTTCTATGGCTACAATTTCGGCCTGGAACACAGTAAGGTATTGTCCGAGACCCAAGTTTATTGTCGTCCTTGGTTTGTCCCCATATATACCTGCTCCAACTCCTTGGTCGGTTTTGGAGCCGTCTGTATACCAGATTAGGTCGGCTTTAATGGGAGGCCCTGCCACCCAGTCCTTTCTGTCTGGTATTAAAGTTTGAAAACCTTTGTTTAGCCAGTAGCTTGGTACCATTTTGTCTAAAGGCATCTCACACACTGAGTTGACTTCTTGGTCCTCCTTGAATCTCCATTGTATGGCCCTTTCCTGTCTTATGATAGGACTCTGGCCTTGTTTGAGACGGTATTGTACCGCTTTCACTTCACCCTGTATGTAGATGTGAAGTGGCGGTAGATTAAGCAGCGCTTCCAGTGCTGCAGTAGGGGTCGATTTCATGGCCCCGTAATACATAGACAAGCGAGTCTATGTATACTTTGTAATTGCCTTATTGCCGTCTTTTGTAGCGTCTTTGCACCCCAGGCAATTGACCCGTAGGTTATCATTGGTCTGACGACCATTTTGTATAACCATAGGTTCATCTTTGGACTGAGTCCCCAATTCTTTCCGCAAAGTCTTCGGCATCTACCCAGGGTAGTTCTTGCCTTCTGAGTGACTTTGCTTAAGGGTGGTCCCCAGGTTAGTTTTTGGTCAAAGATGACTCCTAGATATTTAACCTCTTTTGAAAAGGGGATTTCCACTCCGTTGAGCCTGGAAGGTCTTAGTCCTTCAAGCGCTCTTCTTTTGTGAAAGAGACGGTTATTGTTTTATGAGGGTTGACTGAGAGTCCCTCCTGTTTGCACCATTTGTCAACGATGTCTACGGCGTTCTGCATTCTGCCTGATATATGCTCTAGGTGACCCCATTGACTACAATGACGAGGTCATCAGCATAACCCAGGCAGTTGTACCTTTCACCAGTCAATTTGTCGAGAAGTTCATCTACCAGGACTGCCCAATATAATGGCGATAGAACGCCTCCTTGTGGACAGCCCCTCTCCACTTTAGCCTCCATTGTTACTGTGCCTAAGGTGGATCTTATGACCCTGTTTCTCAGGCTGGCTTCGATCCAGTTGCAGATCGTGTCGGGGATTCCTTTTTTCCTTAGCGCGTTCATTAGTGAGAAAGTTGGTACGTTGTTGAACGCGCCTTCTATATCCAAAAATGTTGCCAACGCCACCTCTTTGTCGTCAAACGACTTTGCCAGGAGTCTGTTTAGATCGTCTAGTGCTAGATCCACAGACATTCCTGGTTGGTATGCGTATTGGCGCTTGTTCAGAGGATTCCTATGAAGGGTGCTTCCTCTGATGTATCTATCCACTATTTTTTCCAATGCTTTCAGCAGGAATGTGGATAGACTGATTGGTCTGTATGACTTAGGCGTCCTTTCTAGGGATTTGCCTACCTTGGGTAGGTAGATCACCCTTGCCTTCTGCCATAATTTGGGTATGTAGCCCCAAGCTACACATGCTCTGAAGATTGTGCATAAGTGTGGCATTAGGATGTCCTGCCCTTTTTGCAACAACACTGGAAAGATTCCATCCAGGCCTGGCGATTTGAACGGCTGGAATTCGCCTAAAGCCCATCTGATGGAATTGTAGCTTACCACCTCAGCTGCTTTTTTCCAATCCACTTTCTTCGGGCGTTTTGGCCTATCAGTGGGTTGGGTTAGCCTTGTTGAGTTGGTGATTATTGACGAGCCCGGGAAATGTGTGCTTATTAGCAGCTCCAGGCTCTCCTCCGTTGTGCTCACGTATGAGCCATCTGACCTCTTTAGCATGCCGGGTTCTTGATCAGAGCCCTCTTTTGCCATGATTCTGTGCACTCTAGCGCACACGGGAGTTTCTGAAATCTCCTCGCAGAATTGTTCCCAGGACTTTCTTTTTGCCCTGCGAATCTCTTTGTTGTACTGCGTGAGTTTCGCTTTGTACGAGTTCCAATCATGGTTGACTTTGGCCTTGTTAAACAGCCTTCTCACCTCGGCCCTAAGGTCCTGGAGGTGGTTATTCCACCATGCTGTCTTTCTTTTCAGTTGTCTTACCGTTTCTGGACAGTTTGCCTCGTAAGCCGCCTGAATGGCTTCGCTTATTTGTTCTACTGCCAGATCAAGATCTCTCACTGTGACTATTTTAGCTATTCCGCCCCCAAGCGACTCCTTGAGTGTTGCTTCAAAGCCATCCCAATTTGTCCTCCTGGGGTTGCGGAATTTGCTTACCGTCAGTTGTGAGGTTTTTATGTCATACCTTATGTGGCGATGATCCGAGCACGATGGCTCTTCGGAAACATGCCAATTAGTTATTTCATCGCTTACATTGTGGCTACAGATTGTGAGGTCAAGGACCTCACGCCTAGTTAATGTAACGAAAGTTGGTTCGGAGCCTATGTTGGCTATATCTAACCCTTCACCTGAAATGAATTCTAAAAGAGACTCACCTCTGTTATTAACATTGGTGCTTCCCAGATTGTGTGATGGGCGTTCATGTCACCTCCTATCACCAGTTTCAAACCTCTTTCCCTACAGTGGGCCACTATGTCCCCCAAGAGATGTGGAGGACAGGTCCTCTCTTCGCCAGGGAAGTAGGCACAGCAAATCACCCAGGTCTCGGTGCCTCCATCTGCTGTTGTGGCTGTGGTCTTTGCTGTAACAAAATCGCCGGAGCAAAGCTCCGGAATTAGTGTACAATTTAGGCGTTTACTATTATAAATGATGCAGGCCCTGGGGTTCGGGGCCTCTGCATCGTACAATAGCTTACCTCCACTGGAGCTGAGTCCTCTAATGGTTCCTTTGTTCAGCCATGGCTCTTGGATTAGGGCCATATCCAGGCCTTCTTTTGGAATCTCCTACCAATTATGGCAGAAGCCGCCTTTGCATGGTGGAGATTCGCCTGGAGCACCTTTATTAGCTCCATCTTTAGGATGAGGTTGGGCTGGGGGAGCGGCTCTTTAAAAGATCCTCCTCCATCCTGGCTGTGTCCTGTTGCTGGGTGGCCTGTGGCCTTTTCAGCGGACTGACGCCACTTTGGATAAGAGGCTCCTCGGAGCCGCTCTCCCGTTCCACCTCGGCTTCTTTTACTTCTTCGGCCTCAGTGGCTTTTGACGTTACCGGTTTATCCGGGAGGTCTTGGCCTTTGGCCTTGGTGTGGGTGTGCTCCCTCCTCCTTGGCTGGGCTTGGGACCAGCTAAAGTCCGTAACAATCATCCACCGCTCTGCCCTGTGGAGGCTTAGCCGTGGGCGATCTCCGCACGGACCTTAGGCGGAGATCGTAAAGATTAAGAATTAGTTATTTTGTGTAGCTTGAACTTTAAATACTGACTTTATCTTTCCTAATGAAAGGCTCACACTGAAGGGCCGAGGCTCACGAAAAACTCTACTACGTGTAAAAGGATTTTTCAACTAATATTGGAGAAGTGCAAAAAAACAATAAAAGAGGTCTCGACTCTTACACATCGAGGCAGATTTTCAATGAAACCTGACAACATACTCACAGATACATACAGGGTGGCCATTTGAAAACAAAACAGAGCTTATTTTAAACACGTCAGGTCATTTGAGGCAAAACGCTCGGACTTGTTAATTTGTAATTTTAGGAGGAAACTTTTTGTTTGCTACATTTACCCCCTTAACTGCAACCGTCTAGCAAGGGTAAGACTCAAACCAAAATATAAAATTGAAAGAGGAGTGATATCTGATTTCATAGGTCTTTTGACTCTGATAACAACTGCCAAGTTTGAGGTCTCTGCTAATATTCCATTTATATGACAGCTTGTCATAATTTTAATTTTAATTTTTTTATTGTATATCAAATATTACATTACCTGTAAAAGCAAGCTTCTTTAAACTCAGAGAATATAATTGAATTTAAACGATCTTTAAAATAAAAGATCAATTAATGTTTCTAGCGAGGGTGTGATTCACCCTTAAATTTTAGGGCGAGTCACACCCTCGACCACTATATTATTTTAAATATCGTTTAACCCTTATTATATCCCCTTAGCTTAAAGTAGCTTGCTCTTACGGATAATTTAATATTATACTTTAAAAAAATAAAAATCGAAATTTTGACTAGCTGTCCTATCAACGGAAATAATAACAGAGACTTCATACTTGGCAGTTTAAATTAGGGTCAAGAGGCCTTCAAAATAAACTACCTTTCTCTTTCCATTAGGGATTTTGGGGGGTAAGTCTTACGCCTGCTGCTGCTAGATGGTTGCAGTTAAGGGAGTAAAAGTAACAAAAATGTTATCTCCTAAAATTAAAAATTAACGGATCCGAGAGTTTTCCTTAAATGAGCTGAAGCGCCAACAGTTAGCTTTGTTTTGTTTTTTAATGGCTACCCTATATAATATAATATGCTGCATTTACTTGCAGCCACTCCCGATACCCTGTTTTCTGCTTTTTTCACTACCTACGTTCTGCTCATTGCCTTATTTAAAATGCGACTACTTAAAGAAGCACAACCGATGTGCTTACAAACTCGAGCTGGCCACTTTCCTTTTTAATTCCTTGCTTACTGTCGCGAAAATGAGCTGCATGTAGTAGTATTAGAAAAAGAGGGACACGTTATCAAAGAGTGGCTAAAGCCTAATATTGCATTGTATTCTGAAAGAAATGGTTCTTGCTACAAAGACCTCAAAATCTATGGCTAAAATAGTTATTTTTGTACCAAGGGCGTAAAAGTGCTTTACGCCAGAGGTGCAAACAATATTTTTTGTACGACTAAAATTAATATACACGCATTCTCTGTAGTTAGGAGAATATTTCTCAGCTTTTAATGTTTCAAACTGTATTCAGTATCTTTTAACAAATGTTTAATTAAATAAATTCTTGTTTTACCAAAAAAAATGGGACATTATTTAATTTTATTATTGTTTTATAAATTTATAAATGCAAGCCTTTTACAATATTTTTTTTGCTCTAGGGCGTAAAAGTGCTATTTTACGCCCCTCATTTATAAATGCGAGCGTTTTTGATACTTTTTTGCCTTAGGGCGTAAAAGTGCAATTTCATGCCCTCAAATGGGGGCATAAATTTGTATTTTACGCCCAGTTGTACTAAAAATTTCTTTTTTTTTTACTTGAGGTAAATTATTATCTTCAAAATTTTAAATATTAAAATTTAATTATTGGTAACGTCTCGTGTCTTAATCTTGCCTCAATTGTAGTTGATTAAGGTGTTAAATGAAGCTGCAATCGTGGCTTCAAATGTACATGTTTAATAATGTTTATAATACATACATGAGTTTGTATCTTATGTATTTCATTAATTTTAGTTTTTTTGTGAGGTATTATATTAAATATTTATTAGTTATTAACCCTTTTCCTTTAAACTGTCATTATTTAATACTTGTATAAGCTAAAACTTTCTTTATTTTTTTTATTTCTTATGAGTAAAATAAAAATTTTATCTTCTATTATTATAAATACATTTTATTTGGTGGTTACGAGAACAGATTTTAAAACACATTGTTCCGAAACACCTCGTATAAAAACACGTATCTTCGTTTTTATACATTTATTAACAATGTAACGTAACTATGGTTACAATAACGACAAAATCTTTAATTGTCATTATCTCGAAGTTTACATCACAAAAGTCGAATCAATACTAGGGGTGTGCGAATAATTCATTACGAATAATTCGTATCGAATCGAATATCAATATTCTTTCAAAAATTTTATATTAAAAATATTAAAAAGATTTTATTTTATATATATTTATAATAAAATAAAAAAATTGAGCAATTGTCTTCTTCAGATAATTAATTTTTAATCAAAAGGATATTATGGGTCAGTAGAGTATTTTGATGCCCGATGTTATGGAATCTCAATTGGATAAAGTAAAGAATCCATTCATATTTTGATAATTAGTGAATAGTTCGCATTATTCGTGAATTATTCAAAAATTTTGAATTATTCCAAAAGTTTCGAATTATTCGAAATTTTTCGAAGTTTTTCGAATTATTCGATATTAATCGAGTTATTCGTCAAATTTCGAATAATTCGAAAATTCGAATTATTCGATTCGAATTTCGAATTAAATATTAATATTCGATTCAATCGATATTCGCACACCCCTAATCAATACATATCAAATCAGAGGTTTCCGTCGCCCTTTTATAGTGTGGTGGAAGAATGAAGAATGATCTAAAATTTTTGAAAAATATCGCAAAAATTCCATAATACAGGATGGCATAAAAGTTCTCAATGGATAATTCGAGGCGTTTTCGAAAACCTTCGAAACTGATGAAAGAACTTGGAAAATCTAAGGTAAATTATTCAAATAAATTATTAGACTAAAACTAATTAAAAGGTCCTAACTTAATACAATTTTATAAACTAAAAACACTTATTTTTAATGTCCGTAACAATATAATAAATAATATTGAGACCTACAAAAACATTTATTTACATAACGAATAATACGGATGCGGATAATAACGGAAGGAATTATAAAATTCATTTTAAGCAAAATATTATGCATATAAACTAAATCCTATTATATAGCCACAAAAGCTGACGTTGACGAAATGTTTTAATTGTATTCAAAATTTTAAAAGGGTTTCGAATCTGATTTAAAATCTTAATGGAATTAGATTAACCCTTTTAGAGGCTACGCTTTCTCTCTTACAGCAGTTACAACTTATACAAAACTTTAAAAGGGTCCACTTCTCCCTTAAAAATTAAATACTTTATCTGCCAACTTAATTTAATCTTTTACTTGCAAATATCAGGGGCTTTAACACCATTAGGACGCTTAGGCGACGGTTTTAACGAATCTCTCGACATAAATTACTGAAAAACTAATCATATTCTATTGTTTTTGAAATGCTAGTTTAAAATTTATTTTAATTTAAAGTAGCTAGCTAAAATTTTCTAATTAATTATACTGGGTAACACGATTTTTGGGACTTCTTTATATTAAATTTCAGTTGCTTTTAGCCCAAAACTTGGAAAATTATATACTTTTTATTAAAGTTTGCTTTTGTAAAAATTAAATTAATTTTCTACGATTTTGGAAAAAACCGATGATTTTTATACAGGGTGTAATTTAATTGATGGCTTAAAATACAGGATCTAATTTCTTGCCTTATTTTAAAAAGGAAAGTTGATATGAACATAATATTATGTCCTAACTTTAAGCTATAGCAGGGATGGCGAACCTTTTCGTATGATTTGTATATGGTACTATCTTGTGGACCATAAGACTATTTTTTTGCAAAATTTACTTTTTTAAAATTGTGTTGTCTTTAAATATCGAATTTGTCGATTTTTGTTTTAACAGTTATACGCGGTCGTCCTTGTTTATGTTTTAATATTATAAGTTTAACCTCGAAATTTTAGCTTAAAAAACCATGACACATTACGTCTATCTTTATTTAGCAAAACAACATTAAAACGTAATCCTTTTTTTCCCAAAATGTATACTTTTTATACTGGGTGTCTACAATATTATTGCTAAAACAAAAAATAGGCTAGTACTTTATTTTTTATAATTAGCTATTATTTGCCCCTAGAATTATGGTTTTTTGTTTAATTTTAAATAATTAGTTATCTCCCTAACCAAAAATATGTATTACTTTTATTTTGGTCTTTTTTTGTTCTTAGCAAAAATTTCCCATGTTTATGCCTATAGGTCAATCATTACCCTGTGTGATTTTACATTTTATATTATATATTGCATTTTTTAATATCCATTTCTTTTTATTCTTGGACAGGTTAATTTAAAAAAACAAATCTTTGTAATATAAAGTTATTTTATAAATATTAAATATCAAAGTAAAATTGACAGGTGAAAATTTTAATATGCCGGGTGGGCGCCATCTTAAAAAAAACTTTAAATTGAATGAATAATCCTGTTGCACATCATTTTAAAACTCCTAACTTTATAACCCTGGAATTTAAGGTCATTACGTTTATCCACTACAAAATGTCGGTAAATAGTACCTAAATACCTGATATGGATGGCCATATTTTCGAAACTAATAGTTAAAGTAAAAAGTACCTAATGTGATATTTTCTGAAGGCTCTTTAAAAGACCTTTTAAATTGTAATACTGATAAAAATATACAGAGTAGGACAAAAAATATATTTGTTTTAAAGAGGCACCCTATCCATTATATCACCAATAAAAGACATTTAGAAAAGCTTTAAGAAAATACCACAATAAATGCATCTTACTTTATTACTTTCGAAGGTATTTGGGTAATTTTTAAATAACCGTTATTTTGTAGTAGATAAAGCTTATTGCCTTTTTATTCCTGGGTTATAAAATACTTGCCAAAAGTTTTAAAATAATATAACACAAGACCAATTTTTTCATAATTTTTTCCAAGATAACGCTAAACCGCCATTTTCAAAATGTTTTTATCTGTCAAAAAATGTCTAAAATGGTAGGAGAGTTAGGATTATTTTTTTATTTGTTTTTAGCTTTAACACACATGTTCTTATTACCTTGCAATTTCTACATTTTTTAAAGGAAAGCACCAACTGTATAATAAAAAAAATTAATCATATCCAGTTTTGTTTTAACGCCTCACTCTTTGAGTAAAAATAAAAAAAAAAATTGGTAACATTTGTAATATTTGTAGAAGTTTTAATGCTTGTAGGGCAATAAAGGTTTTTTGAAAGTTCAGATTTTAATAAGATAAAACCACAGTGCAGTTACATTTTTTTACTTTTTTATTAGATAGTTAATTACATCACCTACGTTTTCGTTTAAAAATCAAATGTATATATATAATATAATACATGTCATCTTTCTTAAGATATCTAATTTCGTTTAAAATTTTCTTAAACATCCTATAGTACGGCGCCCATGGTTTTTGCAGCGACTCTTATGGGCAATTTATCTATTTTTTAAAAATATACAGACTGTCCATGGACGAGGTTTACAAGAGGAATAGATAAAAAAACAATTTCTCGACGAAAAGTTATGTAAGATAAACAAATTTTTGCTTGCAAAAAATGTGACTCACAAAGAGACAATGTTGATTTTGTAAACAGGGTGGCAAAAACATGATTTTTTTCAAACTATCTATATTTCTTATTTTAAGGTTAAACATAATTTGATGATTGATGATGATAATTGATAACTTTATTATTATTTCAGCGGTATCAAAAGTTTCATAAAACTGATATTAAAGTTATCAGAAATTATTTATTTTAAATTTTTATAATAAAATGCCCCAAAAACCATTTTAAGTTTGCTTTTCTAATACCTGCTTTCTCCAAATTCATACACAATAGAATTTTTCAGCTATAAACAAATGTAATTAACGCGTTTTCGCAAAATTAAAAAGTTAAATAAAATTTTGTATTATTGGTTTTATTGATTACACACTTTATTTAAAATAAATTTTCCCTATGACATTTTACTTAAAAATAAAAAATAAAGGTCATATACTCATGTTTCTTTAAGTTTTTGCGAACCCTGTGTATAAAATCAATCAAACATTTTTCTTCGCAAATCCTATTTTTTACAAACATTTTTTCATTATTAATATTATTATAAAGACTGACCTTAAAAAAAAACAAATGTTTGGTCCATTTGTCTTCTTGTAAACCTTATCCCTGGACAATTCGTTTACAGGGTATTTATTTAAAATATTACCACTCAATTTTCTGCGAAAAAAGACAGATTTGAGAAAATCGCCATAATATGTCAAGATAATTAGGGGGCGAACGTTGTCTATAAAAAATTAGACGGTGTCCCTTCAACCCCCATTCCAAAATTCCTAAATGGAAAGGGGGTAGTTATACAATATTTTAAGACTCCTAACAAGTACTTTATAATACTAGAATATAAAGTCATTATCTTTACCTACTACAAAATGGCTGTACTTTAAAAATTACCCTAATACCGTATTTGGATGGCCATATTTCCGAAACTAAAAAGTAAGATGTACTTAATGGGTTATTTAAGGTAATATAAGATACAGAGTACTTAATAAAAAAATTCAATGAACACCCTTAATAAATCTTGTAAAGAATTACTAAAATTTATTAAAAGGTTTGTTTAAAAACTCTTTATATTATTGGTAGTGACTGTTATAAGAAATAAAACCCTTATACGATATCTCGATTAGGTTTACTTTTTCTTTCTTTACCTTCTTTTCTACGAACGTTTTTGTATGAAATGTGCGTTTCTTTAGTGAGAAGAACCGAGTACAATCAAGTTTCCTTATTAGATTAAACTTAACTGTATTCTATAGACTAAGAAAAATTTCTTAATAGTAAATTAGGTAATACGAATTTACGGGCCGTATATCGTAAAGACATAAAAGGATCATTTTTTTTATATTTTTGCTTTTGTCCATTAAAGTAATAGGCTTTTAGAAGTCTAAAGACTATACTTAATTTAGAAAAATTTTTAGAAATATATACGTTTTAAAAGAAATTGTTGGTTGTCCAAATAGTTTTTGGTTAGTGCTTATTTTTTTTTTATAAAGTGTAAAAAAGCAGACTACTTTTACAAAGCTTTGTATAAACTATACCTAATTATTTCTAAAACAAAAATGGTTTACTGTTTATAATAAATATGTCTTATAAAGTGTAAAAAGCAGACTACTTTTACAAAGCTTTGTATAAACTATACTTAATTATTTCTAAAACAAAAAATGGTTTACTGTTTATAATAAATATGTCTTATATTTTGCGGT
This sequence comes from Listronotus bonariensis, assembly GCA_014170235.1. Classification (NCBI taxonomy): domain Eukaryota; kingdom Metazoa; phylum Arthropoda; class Insecta; order Coleoptera; family Curculionidae; genus Listronotus; species Listronotus bonariensis. The sequence continues at coordinate 101,420 of JACEGR010002249.1, read as the reverse complement.
ATTTTTTTTAATTAAAAATAATTGATTATCTTACTTACGCAAATATTTAACTTTTTTATTATTAGTCATTGCTTGTCCCTGCTTTTTTTCCAAGTTTATGCGTGTGGGTTATTAGGTATATTACCCTATAATAGTACAAAGTGGCAGGCGCCTTTTTGTTGACCTTGCAGGATAGAGCGAAAGCTGTAAGAGACACACAATCTTAATTTCGATTTTGAAACAAACTCGGTGGTATAAAGTAAAAAAATTTAATTAGTAAATCCTAAATTATTTAATTAAATGTAATTAAAAAATTACCAAATTTTTGGTGGTGGCTGCCATCCGTTTGGTTTTACCTGAACAAAAAATTTGGTAATTTTGTATTACATCTAAATAAATAAATGGTCTGTTTAAAAAGTATTTAACACCTGTTTTGTAAAAAGTAAACGTAAGTCAACAATTAAAATTTACATAGGATTTTCTATGTTTTATGGCGCGACGCACCAACCGGTATAACGTTTAAAATGGTATCCATCCCCCGAATTATAGGTACAGGTGTGTACCTATGTAATTTTTGAGTTAACAACCTTTTTTTTGCTCTTTTGTAGGTTTTGATAAATACAGTTTACACTTGCAGTAGATTAGTAGATAACTTTCATATGGGCTCGCGCCCTCCCCCTGGCCCTCTCTCCCTAGTTTCGATGGCTAGTTACGCTTATGGATACTGTTAAAATATTGATATGCTTTTCACGTTCTTACTCTTCTACCATTTAAGTACAATGCTTTAATAATAAATCAACTTTGTCTGGACATGACTTTTTATTTATTTTTATCCGGGCGACGCATTTTTTTCTATAGATAGAACTAAATTACGTCCGGCTTTCTTTATAGGATTATGGCTGTATTTCACGGTCAAATGACAAATTGGAAAAAGAACATCTGGTAATAAGGCTTTAATGGCCTCACAATATAAAGGAAAATACAATCTACATGCCTCAATATATTGCTTTGGGTTTTTTTTTCTTTAAACAGTTTTATTATTTGCGTCATTAATACAGGGTGCGTAGAAAAAAACGGAAAAGTGAATTATCTCAGAACCTGTCAAATATAAATCAACCAAATTTTGTGCCAAGGGGTAACTAAACATAAAGAGTTCACAAATTGTCTTACAAGGTTGACAAGTTTATAGTTTTTACTGTAGGTTAGGAAATTTATGTATTATTATTGTAATCAATTTCTTGTACGTATTAACTTTATTATGACCTGATATTATTGTTTTTTCCTCCTGTCAATATCAGACATGTACATCATGCTTTTTCAAAATTAATACAAAAACGGTTAGGTATGGTCAATTATCTGAAAAACGATCAAACCAATATTCATCAGTACTTATACAGTAAAATTTATGAATAACATTTTTGCGACATTTTTAAGATTCTTAAAAAAAGCCATGCGAAGGGAATAAGTAATTATATTAACGGTTGCTAAGATAATTTACCGTTTCGGTTTTTCCACTAAGCCTGTATATTTACGTCCCATTTTTTTAAAGTTCGTGTAAAATCATTTTTACAAGGTATATTTTCTAAATTTAAATTTAATTTAATTTATAACTAAATTTAAATTTAATTTATAACTTACTATTTTGTTGTTTAAAAATTAACAAGATGGCATTTTATTATGGCTGGTAAAAATTAAATAATAATAGAAATACTTATAAAATATATTTTTTTCGTGACAGGACAAAAATTAACATTTTATCTCTGTTGGCAGGTACTAAAATGTGACTTTTTATAAAATTCTTTTTGCCAGGTAAAAAGTAAGTCCTTTTATGTACATACATACATATACGTAATAAAACAAAACTAATTTTTTTATATATTAATGGTATAGTCGAAATATTTTTACTTTATATTATTTAAAATACCTGCCAATTTTTAAATTTTTAGTTTAAATACAGTGTGGTTCATTAAGTGTGCAACAAATGGAAAACTTTTTATTTGCAATTTGTCAGAAAGTTGTATTTTTCATAAAAGTTGGTGCATGGTCTCTAACTCTATAAGCAGTGGTTAGTTTTCTTAAAAGTTCTATGGTATACAGGGTAGGTCAAAAAGATTAAAAAGTGCTAACTAATTGTAAAGTACACTTATTTCTAAAAATACAAAGAAATTTTAAATAGAATTTTTTTAATTTTTATTAGAATTAAAAGTTGTGCTCAAATACCAAGTCATGGCCTCCTATTTAAGTTTTAATTTATTTATTTTTTAATTTAAAATTATCTGTTCTACACTTTTATAAAAATATGAAACAAATATTTTACAAGGTAAATAAGGAATTTTTATACACATTATATTATTAAAAGTGTATTTTTCCTAATAAAAAGCATAATTGTATAATATTAAGGCTCTAATAAATATCCTTGCAACAAACTTGAAGTTAGCGGTTAGCTAAAAAATATAAATTCAGTTCCATTTTACAAATTCGCTTTGATTTGATTAAATTTGTGTTAAAGTCACTTAATTGAAACTTCTTTAAAGAAATATTGAATCAAAATATAAAATACTTGTATTATTCAGAGTTAATTCAAAATTTAAAAAAAAAATAAAACTTTGAATAGGAGGCCATGACTTTTAATTCCTAATAACTTTTTATTCAACATTTTGTCCTATTTTTAAAAATAGGGATACTTTACTCTTAAGCAGTTTTTGATTTTTTGACTTACTCTGTACAGTGTGTCCAAAATTGGTAGGGAATGTATTGGGATAATGGAAACCATAAGAGATAGAAAGATGGTTAAATGGGGAAAGTTATAGACCATTTAAAGCTTAATCTAATGCCGTTTTAATGACGGATGTATCTCGTTTGGTTTTTGAGTTATTTTGAAAAAACTGAAAATGTGCGTTTTTGAAAAAGTGCTGTAGTTTTTTTATTTAAAATAATTTTTGGAATCTGTAAAAACATTGTTAGGGTAACTTTTTAACACGAATACATTCATGCATTTTGATTTAAATTTCAACGTTTCGGTTTTAAGATATCATCATCAACTTTTGTTTTTCTTATGGCCGCCATTTTGTTTTTTGCACATTTTTAAAGAGCGTTTTTTCCCTTTAAAATGAAGTGTGTAGTTTTTTATTTAAAATAATTTTTGGAATCTGTAAAAACATTGTTAGGGCAACTTTTTAAGACGAATACATTCATGCATTTTGATTTTAATTTCAACGTTTCGGTTTTAAGATATCATCATCAACTTTTGTTTTTCTTATGGCCGCCATTTTGTTTTTGCACATTTTTAAAGAGCGTTTTTTTCCCTTTAAAATGATGTGCAACACTTTATTAAAATGTTTTTGTTTAATGTCAAAAAAGGAAAAAAATATTTTTGCTAAGTTGGCCATGACTGCATAGGAAAATAGCTTTATAAACAATTGCCATTTGATTCCTAAAAATAAACTATGTTAAAAAACTATTTTTGATTTTTAAAAGCCTATGTACCCAAACAAAGACGAAGATTTACTTTCTTTGTAATGACAGATTAAAATATTTAATAATAATAATATAAAGCTGTACTTTCTACCAAAAATTATTATATTTACTTTTTTATATTATTGTGTTTAACTCAACCTATAACAATACAAAAATCAAACTTATCTTCTTTTAATTTGCACTAACAATTGGAAAAAAATATAAATCCTAAGAAAAACTATGCTCTTTACATTCATTACCAACTTACTTGCATATGGAAGTTTTGAAAAACCTCGACCAAAATAGTATCAAGAAAATACCGAAAATCGAAATAGAATTATTCAAAAATATTTTGCCGATAATCCTATATCTTCTACATGAGTTGCAACCAGGGAACTAATAAATATTAATAAAATAATAAAAAAAATAATAATTTTGCCAAAAAATAACGCTACAGTTCAAAATGTCCACCGTTTTTTTCAATGCACTTTTGACACTTCTTTAAAACAGTTCTGGTAACGCGGTTAAGAGTGTTTCTGTTTATACTTAATAGGACATCCCGCAAACGGTCTTCAAGAACTTGTACATTTTCAGGAGGATCAAATTCATATATTTCATTTTTAAATAACCCCATAAATAAAAGTCTAAAGGAGTGATGTCTGGAGACCTGGCAGGCCACCGAACAGGCCCATTGTTTGAGATAATTCTCTCACCAAAAGTTTCCGATAAAAATGTGTGCACCTCCCTAGAATTGTGAGCGGGACATCCATCTTATTGAAACCACAAATTGTTAAAATCATTTGGTGGAACTACTTCCCTAATTGCTGGAATTATTTCGTTTTGCAGCATCTCAAGATATCTTTGGCCATTCAGTGTCTGCTCGTAAATAAAAGGCCCAATTAAGTGATTTGCTAAAAAAATATATTATAAAAAAATAAAAATAATAACTAATATGTTTTTATTACCATAAATTCCGCACCATACGTTAAAGCCAAATCGAACTTGCAGTCTACGTTGTTCCCGTAATTGGGGATTTTCTACAGCCCAGTAATGGTGGTTATGTTTGTTAAATACGCCACAATTTGTAAAATGACTTTCGTCCGTCCATAAAACTTTTCTAAAAAAATTGGGTTTTCTTCACATTTATTACGATACCAATGGCAAAATTGAAGTCTTCTTTGAAAATCACCCTCATTAAGCCCTTGTACAAGGGTGGGTTTATATGGGCGATAATGGGATAATTTTAAAACGTGATGTATGGTTGACTTCGGAATGTTAAGTTCGCCGTTTGCAACTCGTGTAGAAGATGTAGGATTATCGGCAAAATATTCTTGAATATTTCTATTTCGAGCTTCATTATTTTTTGATACTCTTTTGGTCGAGGTTTTTCAAAACTTCCATATGCAAGTAGGTTGGTAGTAAGTGTGGAGAACATTTTTATCCCAGGTTGATGTCTTTCGGGAAAACTTTCCAAATAATTGTTTGCTGCATTCTCCGCATTTCTGTGATTTTTAATATAAATAACTAACATGTCAAATGTTTCTTCGTTTGAAAAAATTTCCGGCATTTTTGTGGATACGTTTAACACAATTTTCCAATAACACAATAAAATATGTAACTAAATGAGAATATTTGACAACTTCGTCTTAGCAACGACATTTTCGCAATTGTTTCTAGAGGCAGTCATGGCCAACTCGACCAAAAAATGGTTTTTAATGTTTTTGACATAAAACAAAAAAATTTAATTAAGTGTTATACATCATTTTAAAGGGAATAAAACGCTCTTTGAAAATGTAGAAAAAAACAAAATGGCGGCCATAAGAAAAACAAAAGTTGATGATGATATCTTAAAACCGAAACGTTAAAATTAAAATCTAAATACAGGAATGTATTCCTCTTAAAAAGTTGCCCTAACAATGTTTTTACGGATTCCAAAAATTATTTGAAATAAAAACTACAGCACTTTTTCTAAAATGCACATTTTTAGTTTTTTCAAAATAACTCAAAAACCAAACGAGATACGGCCGTCATCAAAACCGCATTAAATTAAAGGTTAAATGGTCTATAACTTTCCCCATTTAACCGTCTTTCTATCTCTTCTAGTTTCCAATATCCCAATACATTCCCTACCAATTTTGGACACACTGTATATCATGTAACTTTTAATAAAACTAACTACTGCTAATACAGTCTCGGACCATGCACCAACTTTTAAGAAGAATAGAATTTTCTGACCAATTAAAAAGTTTTTTTATTTTCTGCAAACTTAATGGACCGCACTGTATATAAATTTGCAAAGTTATATTGACATATAATTTAAAAATATTTTAAAGGTTTTTAGGTCTTATTGCCGTTTATACTTACCTTTTAACTTTAATAATTTTTCGGCTTCAATATATTTTAAGTCTACAGTTAAACCCGTCAATTTTTGATTTTAAGGGAAAATATTTTGGGTCGCTTAATCCGAATCCGGGAGGGTCAATTTGACCACGAATTTGGATTTGGCGATCCAAAAACCCCAACATATCATGATTTCTGGTGCATTTACGATAACTTCGGATGATTTTACCTTGATATGACTTTAATCTTAACCTTATATGGTCAATTTGACCATGAATTCGGATTCAGAGACTCCGAAAACATAAATATACCATGATTGTGGTCCCTTTTCGATGGTTTTTAATGATCTTAATTAAAAGTCCTTGACCCTGACCTGATGGGGTCAAACCGACCCCAGATTCGGATTCGGCGACCCCAAAACAAAAAAATACCATTGTCTAGTCTTTCGGACTACCAACTTTTTACTTTTGTGGGGCTCTGTTATCATTAAAATTGAAATAATATTTTACATATTTTTAAACAATTTTGCTTACAGTCATCTGCAACGACCTTAAAAATATATTTTTACGTCTACCAGTTCAGTGTAATAACATAACACATAGGCAATGGGAAGAAAAGAGACGGTCTAACCAAATACCGGCATATACACATGGGTGAATAATAGCGCTTCTTTTGTTATTCCATTACTGGCCGATATACCAAAACCCATTGCCTGTGCAGTATATATAGGTGCCAATAAAAAAAATATAAATGCGTTTCCCATTTTAAAAATAATAAACGTTTTCAAACCCAAATATGCAAGATAAAATCATATGCTCTGCTTTATTTATTCTAGTTAGCTTATGGCCGTAAAATCCATCAACCTGGAGTTCTAAAATCCAATTCATTTGAGAGTATTAGTGAACACAGCAATTTTAATTGGTTTTTAAGTGGACACGGGTTAATGCTATTTAGATTTTGTCAGATATCCCCTATTATTTTTAGATAATGCTGGAGTAGAAAGAAAATATTTTTAAAAGAACAAAAAACTGGAATTTAAAACATATTTATTAAAAATACTATAGATAAACATTAAATAAGGTACCTGCGGCCTATAAGGCCCACCTAAGGTTAAATGTAAAAAAACTCGAATGATTTAAAAAGTTAGGCATAATTTTGTACAGATTAACTATTGCCTAATATATTATTATAATATATTATATTATAACCCTTTTTATGGGCCTTATTAAAATACTATTTAAAAATAAGGCCCCAAAAGATTTATTTAGTTTAAAGAAAATATATATATTTTTTTTTAAATATTTTTATCCTAATAAATCTTTGGTTTATTAGTAATAATAAGTTGCCTTTCTTTTGGGCTCATTTTTTATTAAAAATTCCAAGTCTGAAATACATAGCGCTTAAAAGTGAGACTATTCCTTTGCTCTACAGTTTCCTAGGCCACTAGTCTTAGTTGGTTCTGTAGCTACCCAAGCAGCACACAAGTTTTTTTACTGACTTTTATAAGCTATGACCTATTCCAGTAGTCTATATTAGCCGCTGGACATAACTTAAAAAAAACACCAATTAACAACTAAAATACTTTTAACTAAAATTTTACAAGAAAAATTGTTACCTTATTTCTAAATAATAATAAGATCCAAATATTTATAGTTTTCTTTTGACAATAATTTTAAATCCTTATGATGATACCGCACCCTGTCACAAATTCTTCGCTACTAAAAAGAAGGTAGTTCCTAGCAGCCTCCGCTTACTTTTTGGTCTTACGCATGTATGTGTAATGCTGCGTCCTAGAGGTGTGACTGCGATCGCAGTCGCTGCTACCAATCACCGGTTATTAACAAATCATTTTGGTAGCTGCTATTAGCTCCTGGCGATCGCAGTGAAAAAATCACTCTTTAATATTCGCAGTTCGCAGAGGTGGCGCTGCCCGTAACCACAACATTAAACGGCGACTGCGATCGCGGACGGTGATTGTGATTGCGATTCAGTGATTTTAACCTCTTTCATTTATGTTTATGGTGATTATGCATGTTTACGTTAGTGAAACGGGATGCGAATTGGCTTGCTTACCGGATTTTTTTAACAATTTGATTTGTTAATAATTCTATCGCGAATGGGTTGCCCAAAAATATGATGAAAGCTATAAATGTTTATAAAAAATTAAGATATTTGATATACACCGAGAGAAATCGGCCAATTTAAGTCGTTAGTTATTTTTTTCATAATTATGACAATTAAGTCATTAATTATTACTATTGTTTTTTTAATAACGCCTATAAAACGAAATTGCTATGGTAATTAAAGTCACTTTATAGGATCCGTCTAATTACTGCTATTAAAGGTGTAATAGAACCTGCAAAAGACTGCAATAACAGTTATTAAATAATATTAAGAAATTTCTATTATAATAGGTTTAATTAATTTGCAAAGTTAAGATAATTAAATTACATTACAGCACCCATTAAACCCCTTTACTAAAATGTTCTTTAATAATACTTATTAAACAAGTAATAAAAATAATTAAGAACATTAATAAAATCTATATTATGTTTAATAATTTCAATTAACCCAGTTTAAAGAAATGATAAGGTTTTTATTACGAATTAAACCGAACGACACCGATCCTGACCGACCAGCCCTAACAATCCAGTCTGCGGGTTTATTCCATTCGTGGTATCGGGGTTGTCAGCACGTTTTCAGTCTTTTCGGATACTTACCTAGATCGTACTCGTTTCACGTTTGCGCAGTTAACAAAAAATCATTGTCAGGTGTTGTGTTGTAATTTTTAGGAGTTTTATAAAATAGATATCTGTAATTTTGCCTACATTTGTTGTAAGTTGTGTAGTTTGTTACAATCATGTACCGCTGAATATAAACGAGTTACTTTTCATTAAATAAAATGTTGTGTCTATCTATCTTTTCCCCATTGATAAAATTTGTACCTCGTATTAAAATTTAAACTAATGTAAAGTTGAGGTAAAATGCATATATTTGACAGATTCATATCAAATAAGAAACGTTATATTAAGTATATAAAAACAAAAAGCAAAAATTAAAAATATATTTTTTACGAATGTTTGGAAACTATGCAATTTAAATTTAAGAACTGTAACTCTTATTGCTTTCAAAGTCCCAATAATGTGCAGTATTTTATTTCTGTGGTAGGATGGCAAAACCCGATATGTCACGTTTGGTAAAATGTTAAAAGAGATCTTTTTAACTCCGATATGTTCTGAAAAATCACAATTTCAGTACAATATTTTTATTTTGCAACTAATTGTTTTTATATAAGTTGCAAAATTTAAATACTGTACTAAAATTGTGATTTTTTAGGACGCATCAAAGTTAAAAAGATCTCTCCTTAACATTTTACTAAAAGTGACATATCGGGTTTTGCCATCTTACCACAAATTTAATTCCGAATTTTCAAAAAACAAAAAAATGGTGAATGCACAATAATTAAAGTCCTTTAATTACCCCTGTAAATCGGTAACGCTAGTTTAATTAAAGCCTAGTAGAGTGTTTATTAAACTTGTTTAATTAGTATTATTAAGCTAGTTTCCAATTTGTATTATTTTTTAATTATCGCAACTCTACTCTTTAATTAAAATCTATATATAATTAATTCGGAATTTAATAATGTTTATTAAACGGGTTTAGTTGTCTTTATTAATGTACTTTAATGAAAACTATTAAACATAATTTAATTATATTTAATTAAACTTCTTTAAATATTATTATTAAACAAAAGCTATAAATTGACTTTAATTACCATACTAAATGACTTTAGTTATCCCCTATTTAACTAAGAAAATTTAATAGGGATTATTAAAATTTTAATTATGGTCATTAAACGGTTTTCTCAGTGTACTTCGTGTAATGTCCATTTTTTAATATACATTTACTTATATGCTAATGCAAATCAGTTATTATATTATATGTATATTAAATGACAGAATGTATTTAAAAATGATATATTTTTTCTTCATTCAATTGTAACAAGATTAACTATGACTTTATTTATGAAAATTTAGCATGTTTCCGTAAAGAGTGATAATATCACAGTTTTCAGTAGCAGCTACTTTTAGATAACAGTAGCAGCGATCACCGATATCAAAAAATCACTGTTAAGCCTACCGCTACTGCGTCCAGACTTGCAGCAACTCGCCGCACCAAATAGCGCTCCACATAGCCCCACTTAACGCGGACGCGAACGAAATTGACGTCGTTTCAAGGGCTTGGCAAATGATTCCGCGGTGATTCAGAGCTTGTCGGTTTTGTTGCAAATCTTGACGCGGCTTAACGTTTAAACCTGAACCTATTGTAGGGTTGTGATACCCTTGTGATAACTATAGATTATAAGTATTATATGTATATATTGGCAATATAAGCTAACTATTACACATGAGTACATACAGATGCTTCAATACATCTAGGTACTCAAACAATAACTTAGAATATTTTTAATAGTGTAGAATAATAAACCCATGTATAACTTGTAAAATTTTGGTATTATATTATTATTATTATTATTATTATTATTATATATTTTATTCCGAGTTATTAAATGTGGGCCTAATTAAACCCCAGACCTTATATGCCTCAGGTACCTTAATTTTTTTTTTTAATATCAGAAAGATAGGTAATATAATTTATTTTATTTTACTCTGATTTTTAGATCGTTGTTTGTTTTAAAGTACCTAAAAGGTTCAGTAAGCTAGAGCTTAAAGCTTTATTTATATTGTATTGCTATTCAAGATGTTCGGTGATTTCTCTGCTCGCTTTCTAAAATTCCAACGGTTATTTTCTTAGACTTCTCTGTAGGATAAATCGCAATTTTAGGACCAAAACAAACCTTTTGAAATACGTACCATAGCTGTCTGTAATGTAAGTAAGCAACATTCTTCCTAATTGCTTTTCTTTTTTTCCTATTATTTCGTATAAAGATTTTTTTGTATATTATTATATAAGTTAAATTGTTTCTTTTTATGTGGTTTAGAAGAGATTAATAGTACATTACATACCAAGGTGAAAAGTATTTCTTTACTGTCAAGAGAAAATAAGTAGATGGTTTAAAAAGGCGCCGAGCCGTTGATATACTATTTTGTACTTATTTTGTATTGTAGAATTACTTTTTAAAGTTTGTCGGTAAAGTTACTAGACTATTAATGGGCAAAACAGGGTATTTATTTTTTGAGGGTAAATACCCTTGGGTATTTATCCAATAAATACCCAAAGTGGGTATTTATGTGGGTATATTGAATGTTCTTTATTTGAAAGACAAAAAACATACTTTTTAGGCTTTTTATATGTTACAAACTCTTTTCAAATATAATTTTATTCATCCTCATCAGTATCTTCTTCCGTCGAGGAATCGGCGTAAGAAATATCCTCCTGTTCCGTATTCATATCACTTTCAGTATCTTCCATTTTTGTTACTTCTGACTGATCAGCAAGTGTACTTCTTTAATTAGTGGATTTACTCACACTCGAGGTAGACTTAGGCAGAGCGGAGACATAACAGTATCTTGTTCGGCTACTGCAACTTTCATTTTTTTGTTTCTCTTGTTTTTTAATTTCCAATTGTGAGAAATAAATGCAATTTTTAATGCTCTTTCAGTTTTTAATTTATTTGGTTTTACGGAGTGGATCCAGCTAAATATTCTCTCTGTTGCTGCAGGAGTAACCATATAGCACTCCTCCTAAGCTTTACCACCATAGTAGTCGACCGATTTTGATATTTCCCGCCCAAATAAATTTATTGAACCATAAATGACGATAAGTAAACGACATATCAACTTTGTTTTTAAAATAGAATAGAATAAAATAGAATAGAATAGAACAGAATAGAATATATATTACCATTAAAAATACAGGATTGTACATTGGTTCGTTGGAGCTCGTCATCAGCAAACAGTATTTTAATTAAAAGTTTTAAAATACCCAGTTTTTGGGTAGGTAAATATAATTTGGGTAAATACCTGGGTAAATACCCATTTTTAATTTACCTACCCACTGGGTATTTACCCTTGACCCATCACTATACTAGATACCCTGTATACGGTTTATTTTTGTTAATAAAAACCACTAAGTTTTAAATGAATTTGTTTGAACTAACGTGTCTTTACACGAAAAAATAAATGTTCCACTTAAGTTTAGGTAAAGGTTGTGGTACAAAAATTTTTGTTTGAATTTAATGCAGAATTTAAAACTTTATCCCAAAATAGGTGTTCCAATAAAAAAAAATGGTCATTGCTTATTTTTGGGCCACAAAATTACATAAATTAACCAAATATAAAAATAAACTTAATCGAGAGTTTTTTTTAAATAAAACTACTAAATGTTAAACTAATTTGTGTTAACTCAAGCGTCTTAATTGTATTTTTTTACATTTAAAATTACAAGTTTTAACTTTCGATATTTAGAAATTACTACCACTAGGCCCTTTAAATTTTATTCGTATACATTAACTTATCTACACTTCTGTATTCTTAAACATTTTAAAAATTGAAAAATTCAATATAGGCAAACTGCAAGAAAGAGGCTAAAAGGTTTCTTAAAGAAGGGGATTTAAATTTATGTCACATAGTACCAGCGGAAATGTGCACATAATAAAAGCGAAGGAGTAAATGTAACAAGTTTAAGGATTTTAAAGAAAGCTGCATTAAGGATTTGTTAAATTTAAAGTAAATACCTTGCTTATATTTTAAAAGGAACCATATCACCGTTAAAGAAAAAAAGAAAAGAAAAAACACCTCGGTTGTCAACGACGAAGACAAGCCACAACTTCTAGAGTATTAGACATATTAAATAAGACTTGGTACAGGTAAATGGTATAATTGGTATAAAAAGAGGAGAGTTTTCGCATATTTTTACTTTTTAGTCTCAGCCCCAATTTTGATTTTTTTTAATGAAACACCCTGTATTTTATGGTTTTTGGATTCCTAAGATAATTCTTAGTCAGAATGTGACATTTAAAATAGATTTAAAGCCAACTTAATTGTTTTACAGCCATTTTTAATATTACATCTAGGTGGTCGTGATTGGATGCAAATTAATCATGTGGTCCTAGATCATGTTAGAAAAATACAATCGCAAAGTATTCGTGTCTAAACATTATGTTTCAATGTGCAACTTTTTTGGACAAGCACTTTTTGAAAAGAGTATTTTTTAAAGAATTACACAATACCCATTTGTCTGCGATCGGATTAATAGTATATCATAGAGACCTATTGGGTTGCAAAGCTTAAATGATAAGAAGATAAAAAAAATATTTATTTAATATATACCTTTTTGGTGTGGGAAGTGGCTATAGACTTTTAAATATGTCAAATAAGTGAAATATACAATGTTTAGAATGTAATTAACTTACTCTATTTTAATCTGACGCGCCCGACAATTTCTGATATATTTTTGTTTTTTATGATCGGCTCTGTATACGGGGCTCATATTTGGTGGAGGTACTTAACCAGGTAACAAGGTATCCTTCGGTATATTAATCTGCCGCAATGTAGTAAATCCTAAAATCTCCTCTTTGGCTGCAATACCATAAAAATAAAGTCATAAATAAAGGATCATAGTCATCTAGATGCAATACTACAAATGGTTTAAAAAGAACAAGTAGGAGTAAAAACTTTTAAAAATGTTAAATTGGTATTTAGAATTGTCTTGGAAATTTAAAAATGTTAAAATAAGCAGGGTCTTACATTACAAAAATCAAAATTGAAGTCACTTCCGGTAAAACCAAAAGTAACTAAAAGGTAAAAATTGTGCGAAAACTCCCTCTTTCCATCCCATTAACCATTATAAATTATACCAAGTCTAATTTTAATATGTCTGATGCTCTAAAAGATATACCTTGACTTGTTTAACACCCGGTATATACTTTTACATTTATTAAAAGTAACCAAAAAAATTAGCCCTTAGCGAACCATTTTTGATGGAAAAAATTAAATCAAAATGGCAGTTGACAATTTTTTTTAAGTAAGTTTTCTTTATAACGACTGAACATTTATTGATGACAAAAATACAGTAAAAATGGTAAAAAGTATATCTGCTTTAGATTTTAGCTTAATCGAACTATTTTTGTAAAAGATAAAAATGGAAAACCAAAAAAAAAGAGTTTTTTCTACTTTTTTGAAAATGTTTAAGGTTAGGGTAAAAATGGTTACGACATAAGTTGTAGGTTTTTTTATGTGGTCAACTTTTTAAGTTACTTTTTTTTAAATTAAATTTACTGTTTAGCTTGAAATTGCAAAAACCATTTAAACTCCAAAAACAACCCCCCATACCCCCTAATGCATTATTTTGGTTGAGAAAGTGTTTTTTATTACAAAGGTATGATGCACTTAACAAAACTATAATAATAGTTTGCTGTAAGGCAAGAACATTTTTTTACCTTTTTTACTGCTATTTCACCTACCAACACTATTGGGCCTTATTACCCCACAGGTCTGATAGTTAGGGATCCCTGGACCATTTTTTCAAGTCATTACTAACAAGCAAATTTTTTCGTAAATAGAATTATTGTGGCGAGACGACCAACTCTTTTCCTTACAATAATTTTTGTTGGTGGTAGCATATATTAAATATTTGGATTTAATAAACAATAAAAAACCGGAATGACGTACCACCCAAGTTTTTGGAGAGTGTGGGTGTTAAATTTTATAAATAATATTTATTTAACAGAAAAAAAATCAGCTAGTAAGTAGTTATTTTTCACTACACCGTTAACCATACGTGTTGGTGGTAGGGGATACCTTACATTTTGTAGGACAAAACAAGATAATTATCTTAAAAATTTACAGAGAAAATCCCTGTTTGTAATAAAGTTTTGAAATCGGACAAATCAACATACTTCCACACTAATTCCTGCTACTCCTGTAAGCTACCACCAACAAAAATTGTTGTAAGGAAAAAGTTAGCTACTTACAAACACTTAGCTTGTTAGTAATGACTTGAAAAAATGGTTCAGGGATCCCGTAACTATTATTAGCCGCAACTATCTTACATAATGAAATTAGATTTATACTTCGGCACTTGAAATAAAAAATCTAAACCAAAAATGTATTAAATTGTTTTAAAAAGTATGTTACTCTAGTAACCACAATAAACAATGTATTTTATTGGTTTAAAAAATTAGAAACCATAGCTAGTCAATAGGTATTTTTCTCAATATAAAATGCCCAAAGTATAGCAACTTTTTACCATCAGCTAACCTCACTATGATATTTTAAATGACAATCCCATTTTCGGACACAATGGGTGGTATGATACTAACATGTAGGTTATCTAACCCTAGGGTTATTTAACTCACTTCTTAGTATCATAGCACACATAAGCTTTGTTAGGCCTGGAGTTAGATGTAAGACGGTGTAGTATAGTGTAGAACTAAAAAGGGTAACTGGGGCTTAATACGTTAAAAAAGTTTTTATGTAAAACTGTAATTTACCCGGTTTAAAAATCTTGTTTTATTAAATACTTAAAATGAGCGCTGGTATTGGCAAGGCAATAATACAACCTATATAAAATGTATTCGTTTCTTTTTATGAGCCTACCGCAAATATTCATATCATATGGGAGCGGCGTTTTAACCTGTCAATGTCACATGTTTTGGGTGTCGGACTGGGCAAACGCGTCACTTATTTTATATAAATGGTGGTATGAATGTTCGTGTTAGATTCGTCAACCTCCTTCCCCTAAAAAAGTTTTTAATTGTTTTTATTATAAAGTCCATTTTATTACTGGCCCAGGGATTATTATATAGCTTAAAAACCACTTAAAAATCTCTATTCTTAAAAATTCCCTCGCTTTCTATGTTAAATGTACTTCAATTCCATTTTTAGCTGCGCCTATGTAAGGAGTAAGCAGCTTTTATATTGCTCTCTATTCAGCTTAACCACAGCTCAACAGGTCTCCAAGTATAAACTCTAATGACTTTCTCGTTAAGAGTTTTCTATAAAAAGTAATTTTAAAGCTTGCGGATTTAACCCTCGAAGATTTTCGTTCATGAGCTAATGGACTTGCTCTCTTGCTTATTTTATAGACAAAACTTTCTTGGATTTCATATTTTCTAGCAAAATCTCATTCGACCTTGTGAGATTACACTGGTCAACAAAATTTTGCCTTTTGCTTGTTTTAATTTTTTTTTACCACATTTAAAATCTAATAAATAAATTGTCAGAATTTATAAAGAATTACATTTTTTTTCTTGGTGAAAATAGTTAGAGTTTTACAATGTCGTGTTACCAAACTCAGGGTTAAATTATTATGTAGTTGAAGTCCTAGCTAAAGTTTAAAAGCTGTCAAATGCATTGTTACCTAAATTTACCAAATATGGTTCGCTACTAGAAGTATACCAACTCAAGGATTGACTCGACATTATAAAAGCCGCTTGTAGTAAAGTTACACTAGTAAAAACACTCAAAATTTCTTTGTTAATTTGTGCTAAGCTCTAGTTAGTTTTAGTTAGTTTTTATATTTAAACCAATGTAGATTAAAAAAATTTATACAAAAAACCTTTTTCTTTAACTTAAATTACAAACCGTCATTTAGACGATCTCCTGTTAAACTTGGGTTAACCCGACCCATGAATCCGGCAAAAAAAAGATCGGACAGTCTCCTGGATCCTGCTGACCCAGGTTAAAGCCAGTGTTAGTCAGATTATACAGAAGTGTCAAAATCAGCTATGTTTTTTTTAATTATTTATCTTGTGTTTATTTTAGGTGAAAAAAGTTTCAAAAACAATAATTTTATATTTATTTGTAATTTACAGCCTAAATATTGTAAAAATATCTACACTACCAAGAACAAAGCAAAAGTGTTATGTTTTGTTTTGACACAAAGCTAATGAATAAAGGCCAAATTTATCAGAAAATACCGGCTACATATTTATTGATGAAAAAAATACAGTATATTAAAAATGGAATAAAGTATAGTTGCTCCAAATTTTAGCTTAATTAAACCATTTTTGTAAGAGATAAAAAAAACAGTTTTTCTACTTTTCTCGAAAATTTTTGAGGTTAGGATAAAAATGGTTATTACGAAAGTTGCAGGTTTTTTTATTTTCGACAAATTTTACATTTACCTTTTTTACCAGGATTTATTGTTTAGCTTGTGATGATTGTATTGTTTATTAGTTCGGAATTTTTATTTACCGCGAACGATTTTCTATACAGCTGAGGATGTATTCTAACCTAGCCATTTGGTTAGGATTTTTCATGGTTAAATTGGATACTACACAAAAAAATAAATTTAAACAAAAAGGTAAATTGTTATATACTGTCGAAAGCCACTCGAGGTCTCTCGGCGGAAGACGAAGGATTCCCTGCCTCTCCTCGTTTTTAACATAAGTATGTGTATTTAACTAAAGATAAAATTCAAACAACAAGAAATGGTAAAATCTTGTAATATTGTCTTTGTTTTTTAATTAAATATTTATTTATTTTATTGCATACATACATTTATACGGAGTATAATTAAAAATCCTTTGTTTATATACGCTCAGAATTACAAAAATATAAAAAAAATATTCAACAGGTATATTAACCCGCATAAAAAGTGACAGAAACAAATAAACTGTAATACAACGGTTTATTTCTGTACCACAAAAACAGAAAACAGCTGATCATGTCGACAATGCGCATGAAATTCCGAACTGAACTTTTCGTTCCAACAAAAATCCCAGGACTGCTAATCTGGTTACGAACCGCTAACGAACTGATTCCATTGTAACCCGCGAACACAGAACTGTTACTAAAAATTCAGGATTTTACTAACCGCGAACGCTACTTTTTCGCTGCGCATGCGAATAGTCCCAGAACCGGTTCAAATCGAACCCGCGAACAAAGCTAATACACAACGTATACCGATAGTTTACTAATGCCTGATGCTGATGCTTTTTTTCCATTTGCTTTATTGCTAATTTATGTTTTACGATGACTACTTTCGCCTGGACGTTTGTTAATTTTTATTTATTTATTGCCCACTTCTGTAATTTAGCTCCAAGACATTGAGTGCTTTTACTTTTCTTTGAAGTATTTTTTAAAAACAAAATTCTTTTAATATTAACTGCGTTGAAAAAATTAATCCTCTGCTAATCTTTACATTTCGCCAGAACAGTTTACTTGTAATTAAATAGGTTAAGAAGTGAATTATTTCAATAATTTTTACTTGCAAATATTGTATGTTGTTTTACAATTAGCTTTATATACATGTCATGTGAAAACTGTTATCTAAAACTGAAAATGAAACCTTCATTTTTTGTTTGTAATGATTATGACGAAGGCCTTTTCAACATAGAAGAAGTAAACTGGGTTAGTAAAAAGTACTGCACTGAAAGAAAACAGTTAATTAAACTACCTTTCAGTTGCTTCGTTAATAACCATTCTTTTATTTTTAGGTAACATAGCTATTTTTTTAATAATGATATTAGATTGATCTTTCGAGAACTATTAAAGTTGTCTTTCTAAATCAAGGTATTACTGTTAATAAATTTCTGCATAACACTAACTAGTTGGTTTAGTTACAATCCATTTACGTGTTAATAAAATCTTACCAGATTTACTATTATGTTGCGGTTTAATTGTGGTAGTTAAGTTTATTATTTGTGTTCATTAAATGCATCAAATAAAGTTTCCATTAATAAAGGCAGAAAAAGACCTTCCTAATACTATTAGATATTCAGGTATTACAAGTGGGCGCTTAAATAATCATAACTAAAGTCATTTAGCTAGATATGAATCGTTAAAAATCGATATACTTCGGTAGCGCTCGTCAACAGAAAGTCTTCCAAAAGAGGCGCACGTTGTTGCTGGTATTTCAGTTTTGTGCTGCGTGTGGTTCGGGTAGGGTAGGTTTTTCTTGGCGTATTATTTTACGGACGCCATTTGACTGATTCCAAAATGGCGCGTGTAAAAATCTTAATTTAATTAAAAACCAAATATTTTATTTCGTTTTTCTATGTTTTTGGTTTGGTTTAGCGTTATGCAGTTTTATAATGGCCTATAAACGTACTTTACAGGAATGGGCTTTAAACAAAGTGTCATAGAAGCTTTTAAAGGTAAGCATTAAAAAGATTTGCAACTTCTTAATTAATATTGGTAATTATTTATTCTTTTATTTTTTCTGATTAAAAAAATACTCACTTGTTCTAGAGGCAGTTACTGACATAAACCCTTCAAGGGAGCAAAAAAATATAGTTTTTTTTTTATTTATTTATGAATCAACAAACTTTCGGGACCGCGAAGTGAATTGTGTGCTGGGCGAACCTTTTCCTGTTCCGTGGCTGGGCGGGGTAAGTCCATGGTAAAAGACGATGTAAAGTGAATGTCCAGAAATTAAAGCAGGTTCAATAGGTTTTGCGGACACAAGTTTTTAAAATTTTAAATGTTCAGTCATAAATGGCAATTATTTAACAGTTATATTTTTGCAAAACGTGAATATTTCGCTTTTTTATATGCTATTTAGAATGCCCATTTTATAATAAAATTTCAGAAACTGCTCAAATTTTGTCAAGCAAAACGTAATGAACCCACTTTAATTTCTAGACATTCACTTTACCATGGTTTTACCCCGCCCAGCCACGGAAGAGGAAATGGTTCGCCCAGTAACCCAATTTTAATCGCAAAAATAAAAGAATAAATAATTACCATTATTAATGAGGAAGTTGCAAATCCTTTTAATGCTTAGTTTTAAAAGCTTTTATAGCACTTTGATTAAAGCCTCATTCCGTTAAAGTACGTTTGTTGGCCATTATTAAACTGCACAACGCTAAAACAAACCACAAACATAGAAAAACGGAATAAAATATCTGGTTTTTAAAAATATATATTTTTTACTCGTTTATCAGTCAAATGGCGTTGGTAAAAATAATAAGCCAAAAAAACCTACCCTCATCCACTTATCACACTTATCTCGTAATACATACCTATACATAAAAATTTATAGATTTTAATTCCTTATACTTCTCCATATACTCCCTTGACCATATAATATATTATAAATTTAATTTGCTACAGGAACTAGAGTTTTTTTGCTGAAGCAACTAAAGCCATATACTACAATAACTAAAGCTTATACAGGGTGTCTCGAAAGGTAAGGTCAAAAATGGTAGAAGTGATATATAGAGTAAGCCAAAATAATGTTAGTACTTCATATAAAAAAAGTTCTATCGCGTTTCTTAGGAGTTTTTGACGTTTAAAGTTAGAATAAAAAGTATTTCATTTATAACTTTAAACGGTTGCTCCAATAATAATTATATTTAAGCATTTAAATAAACTCATACCAGTGTTTTTTCCAGAGGCAAATGATAGCGCAGCAATTCATAATTATACAGGGTAAGACGAATTTTTCGTTTATTATATGCATATTTTACAGAGATTAGAAATTTGACATTTTGGTTTGACCGTTTAATTCCTTCATCATTTTTGTACAAAAACCTTATGTAAATCGATATCTTGGACCATTCTTCATAAAATCGCATTTAAAAACCAGACATACCCCTATTTTGTATATAACAAAAAAATCTATTTTTTAAGGAAAATATTAAAATGTGGTTTAAAAAAATTAAAAATGGTGTTTATAGGCCTTTGAAACTTTATTACACAAATAAAGACTGTTTTTTAAAAATTTTGCCATATTTTAATAATTTTCTCAAAAAATGATTTTTTATTACATACAAAATGGGGTATGTCTGGATTTAAAATGCGTTTATATGAAAAACGGTCCAAGGTATCAATTTAAATAAAGTATACCTTTTTTACAAAAATGATAGAGAAATTATACGGTCAAACCAAAATGTAATTTTTTTACCTCTGTAAGAAATGCATGAAATAAACGAAAAAATTCGTCTCACCTCTGTATAATTATGACTTACGGCGCATCAATTGCCTATGGAAAAAAGCATTGGTACGAGTTAATTTAAATGCCTAAATATCATTATTATTGTGGCAACCGTTCAAAAGGTATTAATAAAATACTATTTTTTATATTCTAACTTTAAACCTCAATAACTCCCTAAGGAAGCGCTGATATAGAACTTTTTTTTATATGAAGTACTAACATTATTTTTGCTCACTCTACAACCCCTATCATTTTTGACCTCACCTTTCCGGACACCCTGTATATTCCAGCAAGCTACATTTTTTGCTACTTTAATTAAAGCTTAGGTATTACCCTAAGTCCTAAAAATTATAACCCTTCAAAAGCTCTTTAGTTAAGTCCATTAACATTACAATATTGATCATAATGTTGATATAGTAATACTGATAATAAGATTGAATGTCAGTCACAACTAAGTCCATTGAGCAGTAATAAGTAAATGACTTAATTACCATAATGTCATGGACTAACAGCGGTAACTAGACGACGTTAATAACCACACTACCAATGCCAAATAATGGTCGCTAACATATCAGATATTTTTCGGTTATTAAGCCGACTTAGTTATAGTAACTAATTTGGAAGTAGAAAGTCAACTTTAATTATGGCATTAACTGATCTTATCTGTCCCCTATTTAACTGAGATAATTTAGTTATGATTATTAAAACTTTAATTATGGTTGCTAGAAATTTCTCTCAGTGTGCATTTATCAGAATCAAATAGTAATATCGGCACCGTTGCCAGATTTCCCTCTTTTGTGCTACACGTATCTTTTTCGTTTCTTTAAATAAAATATCCCATTTATTTTTATTGCAATAAATTGTGCAGGCTAAATTTAATAATTCCACAAATTTTCAAAATTTCATTTTTACTAGCTGCTAAGATATAACAACACCACATTATTTAAGGTAAAAAATCAGGTGCGCTCAAATAATTTTAGTACTTAAGCTGCGTTTATAATTTTTGGCATTTGAGAGTTTCTGGGCGAGTAGAATTTAACAGTGATACTGTTATTATTGCCAGATTTTTCAGTTTTGCACTACATGTAATATTTTTGATATTTTAAATGAAATGCCCCATTTTTTTAATTGCAATTAAAATAGCTTCCCAACTTTGGTAACATTTCAAATTTTTAAAGCTTAATCTTTACCAGTTACCGAGATATGACAACACCGCAATTCTATTAAAATTTGGCAACAATGCTGAAATCACTGATGGCATGCCAAAAAACCCCTAAATACCAAATTTTGTCCCCATTGCTTTAGCGGTTTTAAGGATATTTAGACCCTAATTACTTTTATTGTTTTTTTTTTTAAATCCCTATGGTTATCCAGCCACATACCGTGTCGAATATGGTGGGCCACCCTGTATAATCACACACCTACAGTAGCATCACTATCAAATTTAGATAAATGACTAGTTAACTGTGACCCCAAAAGTTAGGAATATTAGTATCAGTATCGGTTAGTACTATGTCCTTTAAGGGTCCTCCATCTGGTGCAACTATGTATCTTATGGTCGGCAAATGTTTGTTTTGCACGGTTTTTAATGTTTTCATGTTTGTTTTTTAAGACTTTTCGTTTCTGTATGGTTTGCCAATATTACTATTAAATTCCTTACTAGTTTCTCGTCAAGCATCAAATTTCTTTACCTTTATGTATCGAATATATATATATATATTTTTTTTGGTTAAGAAATTGGTGGAACCTAATTTTTTTAAGCATTTTCTTCGTTTAATTTAGCCGATCTAAGATAATCGCTGTAAACTTAGTTCAACGCGAAATCTACTTAGCTTCAATTAAGAGTGATCGATAGTTTATCAGAACTCTCAGTGAACTCTTGTCATAGATAACCTACATTTAGACCCGCTGTGGCAAGAGGCATTTTTCGGTTTTTTAAGACCTCGCGCAGTAAACAAATGGACGGGTGGACGAACATGTGCACTTAGAAGCCGTGGCAAAATACAAACACCGGCACCCCGTACCCTCCGACCGCGACACTCATTAGCTACCGTACTCCGAACAGAAAACCAGGACGCCGTCGATAAATTCTTTCCGATAATGCGGATAACCTGTTTGGCGCCAGACCCGTTCACCCTCGATTTGCTTGCGTACAAACCCGTTTTTCGCCTATAAAATATAACTTTTGCTTTGCGCAGGTAATAACATTTGCAATCCATCTAGATCAGTGACTCTTGTTGCGCCTAAGCCCAAGCTAATAATACCGCACTTTTTTATAATTTAGGGTATTATTCTTTTTATATAAAAGCGTTTTTCGCTACAGTTTTTGTCGTTTTTAATAAAATTTTTATTGTTACATTTTTAATAAATTAGTTTTTTATTACATTTTCTGGATATGAGGGGCCAAGTTTTAAAATGTACAATCTATATTTATATTTTGTAATACAACAGTGAGATAAATGTCCTAAATAGTTCTATTTTTAGCGCTAAATTTAGGTAAATCACTTTTAAGCCATCACTACATTCAACGTTCTAACGTAAGAAAGAATGCAATACATTTAATGTATATGTTTTTTGGTAATTTTTTTTGTTAGAAGTTAGCAATAGTGCCGACTTAAGTGTAATCACCCTGTATGTATCGTTTATGAGAGAAAAAAATAATGTTTAAATATTTAAAATTAAAATGTTTTAAAACAGAATGTAAATAAATCCTATGTATTATTTTTATTTTAAGTAAATATATAAAGCACTTAAGCATTTCAAATGATCACTAAATCTGTATTTAAAAGATTCTGTAAATAACCAACTTGCAGGGTTTATAAACACCATGGGGATTCCATAAAGGTTTTTCTTTAAGGTTATATAAATTGGTTTTTCTTAGGTCGTTTTTATCCATTAATCTTTCTTTATTAAAAAATACCCGACCCACAAGCATTTAAAGAAGTTTACCCACACGTTTTTATAACCTTTTTTTATACATAAAGAGAAAAAATATACTGAGTAACCGATAAAAAAAAAAAGAGGATGTATCAAGTCAAAATGAAATAAATTTATTTTTGGAATGTAATAAAGTTGTCAGTCCGATTTAAGGTCTGGCCACACAAGGCCGCACTGAGCCCGGATTCACTGTGATCAATGAAAGTGGGGCAAATTAATACACTTTTCATGACCTCAAAAATATAAAAAGCATTTTTGTCAAGCCAATTTTATGTATGTATATGTCTTATATTAAAACAGATTTTTCTACTTTTTTTCCTTTTTATCCAAACTTTAGGTGAAGTATAGGTAAAAGTCTGCCCACACATAACTGCACCGATGTCTCACAAGGCCCGCACCGTAGCACGACCTTATTTCGGTGCGTTTTGTTTAAATTTTTAATTTCGACGGTGATGGTACGTTGCATCGTACGGTCTGAAACATGCCTGTCCAATAAAATCATACGTGGATCGGATAGCGCCGTTGTTCACCGAACCAAGCCTTGAGTTTACCATGCGTGACCTTTTATTTTTGTTTATTACGTATAAAAATAAAAAAGTAGTGGTTTAATGTTGTTGTAAACAAGCAATACAAAAAAAGTTATTTAATAAATATTAAAAAATATAAAATGATTTTTATTGTTACATCTTGTGAATAATACGTAAGCAAAACTTATGAATATGGTGTTATTTTTTGTTTTATTAGGTTTTTTTTTAATTTATATTTAGAAAAATGTATGTTCACTTTTTAAAATGCGGTGCGGGGTATGTGGTCGGGTACGGTGCAGTGATATTAAGCCTACGGCCCAGAATATCAATATACAGAAGCGACTGTAGCGTTTTCGCGCCAAAAAAGTAGGTAGGGGTAACACTGGTTAAATGTCAACGCATTACCGGGGGAATTTAGAACGGTCCGAGAATACGGAGTCCGGTGTCAAAAGTATTATAAAAAATTTGACTGATTTGGGTATCTGTTAAAAGTTTTTAATTTAGGGCAGCGTTTTAAACATCTTATACTGATTTATTAATTACACACAATTACATATAAAGGTTATTATTCCAAGAATGAATGTGTATGTTTCACTCTTCAATACCCATACGGTAATAGATACATTTGCAATTATATTATTGGCTTAGTTGTGTTATTGTTTTGATGCTTAATATTTATTTTATTATTAATTAATATAAAAATGACGGTAAAAAATGTTACTTTCCAACTCTAAACATATGCACCTTTTTTAAAATAAAAATATTTTTACATTATTTTTTCTAAAAAGAAATGCAGGCAATGACATAGAAAAAGGCATCACATAAAATAAACGTTTTTGCACCAGAACAGTTTTCAACTAGTTCAAATTTAACGTTTTATATTTATACAAGCAGCTACAAAAATAATATAATTTATTATTTTAATACAACATAATAATATCTGAAGAAGGCAAGTTAAATCGGTAAAAATTGGGTCCTCTTAGAAAAATGCAAATAGTTTAGTGTATTTTCTTTGTGTCCATTTAAATCATTTTAAGGTACACTTGTAAATGCCGTAGGTATTAGTAGACACAGTATTAGTAGAGTAAGAACGCTGTAAGTTCAACACAGCTACGTCATCAACAACTAAAAGTTTTCATACAACAGCACCAACTTCCTATGTATTTTTTACCATAGACATTGGTTAATTGTAGCACAGAATAACTAGCTACAGCAAATTGTAGATTTAGGGTTTCTGTTGTCGATGAGACTTGTGTTTGGAGCATTTTGCTGCTATCAAAGTATGACGTAGCGGTGTTTAAATAACAGAGTTTTAACTTTACGATATCCAAGTGGGAAGCGTTATTTACCCATCTGTTTATGTTTATCGGATGAAAACTGTTTTATATTAAAAGTTTTATCTAAAGAAGGTATCGCCATAGGGTTGCCTAAAAATTATAAAAAGGGCTATTTTTAACTTAAATGAATAACCCATGGGCATCGTTGGGATATTCAAATTTAGATTATATCCAAAAACTTGAGACATGGGACCCATACCAAATGTATACCAGATGCTATTGATGTTTAAAGGAACACTTTAGTAAAAAAATACTTATTTGGGAATTTGCGAAAGAAAGTTGACTATTTGTTTGGGCCCCCTAGAAAAGTCTTAGATTTAGAGGCAAATCCTGTATTTGTATTTTTTTGTGGTTTAATCAAATTTTATCGACAAATCAGAAATTTCGCAAAAATATCATACTTTTTTGATAATTAGGGGCATCTGAAAATCTCGAAAAAAAAATTACCGTGGAAATATTTCTACTTGCAATAGTTTTTTTAAAAATACAGATGATTAGCAAAAAAATGTCATCAAATTTACAAAAAAAACAAACAGAGGATTCGCTTTTAAAAGTTAGATTTTTCTAGGGGGTGGGGCAAACAAAAAATCAACTCTTTTTCGCAAATTCCAAAAAAAATTCTTCACCGAAGTGTTCCCCTTATCATTATTAGCAGCTGGTATAAATTTGGTGTAGGTCCCATGTCTCAGTTTTTAGAAAAAATAATTTAAAAATCGGCTGGCGACGCCCATGGAATAACCTCAGGAGTACATTACAACACTAAATTACATTTAATAATAATATAAGATATATGTAAAAGATTAATAATACATTTCTAAGCTCCAAAAAGAACTTTTTGTCCATAAACACACAGTGTGTTCTCTTTGGATGGGAAACTGTTTTATTATAAGAAAAGTTATATCTTATAAAAAGTTCTGCATGATCTAAAACCTAAAATACAATTATTAGATTTTTTTAATCTCAAAAATAGGAACTTTGTTTAGGAAGAAAGTACCCTTATTTTTAAAAAAATCAAAAAATTATTATTGAAGAAAAATGTTAGGAAATAAAAATAACTCCTAAATATGCAAACTCGTTCACTTACAAGAAAAAAGTTTTTCTTTAATTTTTATGCGATAACGAGGGCTTTACACTTTTTGGCAATTAGCTTTTTTAAAATATTACATTTCGAAATAAGTATTTACAAATGTATAAATTTAAATTTTTATCGTTTTATACTAAAAAAAAACTTTAAATGAATGAGTTTGCATATTTAAAAGTTATTTTTATTTTTAAATAATAATTTTTGATATTTTCAAAAACTTCTCTCTTAAACAAAATTAATATTTTTCAGATGCTCGTATACAACAAAAAAAATGAACATCCAATGATTGATTTTTAGGTTTTAGACCAGGTATGAGCAACCTTTGACATGTTGCGGGCCAAACTTTAGTGTGCAAATCGTTTGCGGGCCGCGTTTAAAAAGTACTACATTTTAAAATAGTGTTATAGTATTCATAATTTTTTGCATTGCTCGCTACGATTTCGCTCGTCAAAGTTATACCTTTGGTAGCTCAGATAAAACTGAACTAAAGTTTGCCATCCACCATATAGGCAAAATAAAGAAATGATCTTGTGTCTTACTCATAGGCATATATAAGGGAAGGCTTTTAGGGGTTTGAATCCCCCCTTCCTTAGCATGGCGAAGAAGAAAAATTTGTAGGGAAAAGTCCTTTCTCAGTTATGTGTTTATTGTGGACGGTTATATGAACCCCCCTTAGCAAAGGGAAAGAAAAAAGAGAACATGTGGAGGTAACAAAATCAGTAACATGAGGTGTTTTTAAAAGCAAAATGCATGCAACAACAAACCCTTCCCCCCAAAAAAAAATAAGGTTTTTACCCTTTTTGAGGAGAATGCAAATTAACATACACTGCCCAAGATAACAAACACTGTGCACATTTTTAAGATTAAATGCAAAACAAGTAGCCACAGATAATTAATGCATTTATTTTGGGAATAGGAATACATATTAGACGCTTAAAATATTTAATTTATTTGATCGTTACTTATTAAAATATTTTTTTTAGCTTATTTATTAGGTATATCTATTAAATGTTATTTGATTTATTGTTTATAGTCAAACCCGTTTACTTACTTTTGTAATTTTAATAAATAGTTATATCAATATTTCAGTTTATTATTTTAAATTAAGTTTATTATTTTAGTTAAAGTTTTGTTTTTTAATGCTCCTATTAAAAAAAAATCCTATTAATTTAATAAATAAATTAACTTAGTACGATAAGTTTCTTTTGAAATTAATTATTATTTATTTGTGATATACAAATATCAAACAAAGCTATTTAAATTGACAATACATACAATAAAACAAAAGTAAAAACCATTTTAAAAACAAAATATTTATTTATTTATTTATTTATTTATTTATTTATTTATTTATTTATTTATTTATTTATTTATTTATTTATTTATTTATTTATTTATTTATTTATTTATTTATTTATTTATTTATTTATTTATTTATTTATTTATTTATTTATTTATTTATTTATTTATTTATTTATTTATTTATTTATTTATTTATTTATTTATTTATTTATTTATTTATTTATTTATTTATTTATTTATTTATTTATTTATTTATTTATTTATTTATTTATTTATTTATTTTTTTATTTATTTATTTATTTATTTATTTGGTGTTTAAAGTTTTTTTTTCTTTAAATTTATTTTACACTTTTTGGTTATGGCTGGACAGATTTTAGGGTCTATTTATCTTAATCAACTTATCATTGTTGCAAGGTTGTTTTTTGAATAATTTCAAATAGTATAGCTGTAAAAACAATAGCCATTTTCATTATCAAAAAGTTACCAGATTAAAACTAACCTATATTTTAGTAATTTTAGCATATAACTAGCTAACCCTTAGTACTGCAACATACCAGAGATTAAACTATTTATTTAAATCTTTTACTTTTAAACATTTGTTTATACAATAATTAAAATTAAAAATCCAAAATGATTAAAAACTTACTTAGGGTTTTAAGGTACACGTTTTACCAATTTATTTTAAAACCTAGTACATAAAAAAATAATAAAAACAAACTCTGAAACGTTCTGTTAGAAACAGGTCATAAAAATTTTCTACTTGGAATCACATGGTATTTATCAACGTAGTCCAGTAAATACACAAAAACTAAAGACGAAAGAAAGGCGGCAATTTCCAGTCTGTATTTTGTGCCCACAAAAGCAGACGTGAAACATTAGTGAACGTTTTTGCTTGGTTTTTTTTTGTTTATTAAATAGATTTTACCATCATCAATTTTAGAATCTTGTTTTTTGAACCCTATGTAAGCATTACATATTTAGTTAAATTATTTGGTACCAGATGAAACGTATGTATACATACATATACATATTTATTAATATACCGGTTGAGCTAAATAACATAACACATAGGAAATGTGAGGAAAAGAGACAATCTCACTAAATACCGGCATGTAAACATGTGTGACTAATAGTGCTTGTTTTGTTATTATAATACTTGCCGATATACAGAAACCTATTGCTCATGCAGTAAAATGTTTATTTTATTAAAATATTATTAAGTATTGTAAAAGACGAACGTATTTTCCCGCAAAACATATACAGATTGGCTTACGGGAACCTAGGATCTAAGTTTTATAAAGAGCGTAGGTACAGGGCGTATCGTAAATTTATGCTACTCGGCACACTCAATATAATTCCTCTATTTTATGACTCCCAAGTAAGCAAGACACGCGTATGTAGCCGACTAACCCTTCCAATCTAATGAATTTAAAAGTGGGAGATACACAAGAATAAAGTAATATGAGGCTTTATTTCTTATCACCTTACATATTTCTTATAAATATCTCGTTTCCTTACTCAAAATCCTATCCTTGAATTAAGTTTAGTTAATATGTATTCATAAAAATTAAGAAAAGCGTTTGTGACTAAATACCATTTTCAGTGCCTTCTTTTTACCACGGTTCTGGTTTTTAAACATTTAAAAGTTGTATTAATATGCTACTCGTTACGGCTTAAAATATTTTATCACTTGCTGTTTTTTGTACAAATCAGGGCGTTCATAGGGGGGTGGGCGCATGGCCCCTCCCTGTCATGCCGCCACATTCTTTGTAACCAAATATTTTATACTTTTATATAAAAAAGTTAGAACAAGTCTTTTATAAATGAAAGAAAACAATAAAAAGTGGTGAGAAGCGCTTTTTTTCATTTCTGCCGTCTCAGACACTTTTCTTTGGCCTGTGCCCCCCTCGGAAAGTTGATATGACCGCCCCTGGAACAAATCTGCCATTTCTAATCGTAAAGTTATTATTTATATATTGTTCGAAAGTTAATATAACCCTAAAAATTTGTCAAAACATATACATGGTGTTTCAAGACTATGAATTTAAACTCCTTGGGGTTATTTAGGGCAACAGTAGAAAACATTTGTGTATAGAGACCCATGTCCGAAAAAGTGTCACTGCGCCACTACGTCCCTAAGACGCGTTAAAATTTAAAAAGACAATAAATTGCCTAAATAAAATGTTATGCATTAAATTTTTGCCTTTTGTACATAATATCATCACAAAAAAATAATAAACTTAAATCCAATAAATAAAATTGTTGAGTTAAACATATTATGTATATAGATATATATTTTTAATTTTCTATTTTCCTGAACTTTATTTTTGTAATATGCTTCTGTTTAAAAATTCCTGGGAATAAAAGTCCTAAATAAAGTCCTTACCAAATTTTGTTTTTAAAAAGTAACACATATATACATATTTTCCAAATATTGACATTTTGGCGAATTAGCCTTCATCAGAATGTTATGTCTTTAAAACATAAATTCGTGGTAACCCACACATATTTAAAAAAAAACAATGAAACAGGTGCTAAACTTAGCTTTCACTTAAAAAAAAAAACAAAACATTTAGATCTTTTACAAAAAATATCATATGTTAACGGTTGTGTCGATGCCTGCGAGACTTAAATCGTCGCTTAGTCCTTGAGAACGTCCTTAAACCATACGTGAATTGTGTGCTAAACTCGGATTGAATTGGATATTTTTATTGGCTCTGCTCCCTTTCGGTCCAATTAACCAGCTCTTCCCCTTCCGGACTAAGCTTTCCAGGGCTTCGTCGGGGGAAAATCTGATAGTCAATCTTGTAGCTCCCAGAAATTCCAAAACTTTTTTATTCTCTTTTTTTCTATTCAAAATAATCAATATTGATGCAGGGGCATTAACTGACAGCAGACAAAATAAGGACTGCTACTGGTATTGCATAATCTTCCCTTCCACAACTGACGCCTTCTCGACCAGACGAAGACGCCATGTGTTTAACACCAAAACGTAAGAAAAACATCAGGCTCTAGGATTTTTTACTCACAGCGCTTAGAAAGAAGCCATTAATTTAGCGTCAATTTTTTCTCGATCCTCAAGGGTACAGCTACGTCCGTACGACTTCTTGAGCCGCCTACCCGGAATAGTTCTGTAACTTTCTAGGAAAACGTGACCGCACAACTCGGAGACCGCGGAAAGAGTGTATGAGAAACTTAAAATCATGCAAACGCATAAAGACTAATGATATTGTACTTAGTACTAAAAGGTTTATAAGCTTTAAAGCATCACACATTGTTCAGAGCGCCGAAATACAGTCAGAAAATTAACACATAAGACAACTTTTAGAATAAGTCATAGTCTCTAAGTTTTTTACTGACGAATAACCGCAATATACTAGACACATCGAAATTTTTCGGTTTAATTTTAAAGACAATTCAATTTTTGAAAATATTTAGATGAAAATTTAGTTTTGCAATATACAATTTTTATTGTCTAAGTACAGCTATTTAGCTATTAAATGTAATAATTTTTTATTTAAATTTAATACAAGTATTAAAAATTATAGCATAGTCCAAAAAAATGTAACTAAAGATTGATTACAGTAAAACAATTTTTTCGAATCATAATTTTGCTATGTTTATAAAAAGATGGTTTTCATACAAATTAAATTAGAATATTTTCAGTGGTTACATGGAGAGATATGTAATTAATATCTATACTTAAAATCACTGCACGCCATTGTTTATTGTGATATTTAAAATTTGTATTAGATATAAGAACCAAAAATATAACTGCTTTGTTTTTTATCTGCTCGACTGTACATCTTTACTTTATTATAAACAAACCCAAATAAGATTTTTTAAAATTTTAACAAAATATTATTTACACTTTAATTAGGAAAACCTAGAAATTATTTTTTGTTCAAATACATACCTACTTTAAAACTTACAGGGGTATAATAAAAAATATTAAATTAAGCACTTTTAGTCTTAATGTAATTAACGCCTCCGAAAATTTTAAAAACATGTAACTTTTTTTTTTCATGGCTCGTGCAACCTAAACAGCTTTAAATTATTTTGTATCTTAAAATTATTAAGTTTTAAAATTACGTAGTCGTCACAAACGTTCTTAATAAAATTACTTAAGTCTGTTAACTGAAAGAGTCATTTTTACACTATTTATTAAAAAAAAAAAAACATTATTCCACTAGAACTGCTTTTGGGCTAAACATCGTTAATCATACAGCATGTAAAATTAGTCATTTTCAGATCTTGCTTTGACGTGCGTTTTAAGACACTTTTCATAGCAGTCGTAGAAAAACCAAATTTTAAATTATTATCTGTTCTAGTTGTCATAAAAACAAACAAATTGGGCTTATTTTGTCATAAACAAATAAAGTTTGTTTAAATAGAGCTTCTTTTAAATTAAAATGGTACATTTGTACGAGCTTTTTAAAAATATATTTAAAAAAATAGCGAATTTACTATGTTTAAAATACATGCTTAAAACTTATTTGGGGTGAAGATTAAATTCTAAGTACTTTTTACTTAAAGACTTTTTGATATTGTGTGATCTAAACCCATTTTTCGTATTCAATTCAATCTTAGTTTTTTCAAATTTTCCGCCATATGTTCACATTACATATATGTCAAAATGGATTTTTAGGTTATCAGACATGCAGAGGCGGTTGCCAGAAAAAAAAATAAATTTCTTATAGTTAAATAATAAATAAATTTACAGAAGTATAATAAAAAATATTAAATTAATTCTTAAAAAATGTATTTTTTTCCAAGGTTCGTGCAACTAAACAGCATCAAAATTATTTTGTATCTTATAATTATTAAGCTTTAAAATTATGTGGTCGTCACAAACGGCCTTAATAAAATTACTTAAGTTTGTTACACAAAAAGTCATTTTTTACACTATTTATTAAAAAAAAGAAAAACATTAATCCACTAAAACTGCTTTTAGATTATACATTGTTTTTAAAATTTACATAAAACCAGAAAAAAACAAACAAATTCGCATAATGCAATTAAGTGCACAAAGGCTAGTAAAGTAAAAAAAAGGTGCGAGCGAAGCGTATCTTGTTACAATGCGCTATGAAATCCAAATATTACTTTGTTTATTTCAGGGGTCTATCCAGACCGAATCACCTGGGTAAATTCCACTGAAATCCTTGAAGTAAGCGGTCAGAATTAAGCAATTAAGCAGGATCCAAAAATAAAACCAATCCCAAAAATATTAAAGATTGGATTTGGGTGGTTCAAGTCAAGCCAATTACACTTAGCGAATTAAATGGTTTAATCCCAAAATAAATCCGGATAGCTAGAGGTATTGGGTTTAACCAAAGTAGTGAAACTATAATTGTCTTTGGTTTAACTTTACTCTAGTTTTTGGTTAAGTGTGAGAGATCAGCTGATGAAATCGTTAGGTTAAAAATGATTATTTTGTTTTTAAACAATTGTTATGTTAAAAGTAAAACTTAACTTTTACATTAGGACAAACTCATGATAAAATTACTAAACATAAAATTTTTGTTAGATTTTTATTAAAATTTTACACTATTTATGCTTTTTTAATGGAATTATTAAAATTTATCTTGCGCCTGCGCAAAATAAAGCATCTACAAAATTAGCGGGAAAAATCAAGGTTTTAAAAATTAATCTACTAAATTTTTTATTCGGATAGAGACTTTCAGAAATAAACAAAGTACATAGGAGCAAACTTGTACTTAAATTCATCCTAGGATTCCATATGCGTCGTAATTTTTTTATGCGTTGACTTCTATGTGGTTGTTTATAAATGCCTTTTACACCAATTTCTAAACAGATTCATTAAAAGCCTTTTGCATTTTAACATGTTTGCGTGTTAGAGCGTAGTATGAATTCATAAAACGTGCCCGAGTATGACATTTTTCTGTGTTTTATGATGTTTGATATATGTTTTTCGGTATTTGCTTTTCGCAGCACTTCCTTATTGCCCACGTACCTACTCTGCTTAATATGTTTAAGAGCCTACAAATAGTTTACATTTAAAACGCTTTAATTCATCGTAATAAACTTACGACCAAAGCTACTATATTAAAGGGGTTAAGGCATAGCCTCTATAATAGCAGTGATTATTTTAACGCCACCTGTAACCTTCTCGGCTGTGTTATTAAATAAGTCAATATCGCTACTGGATATATAGGGTTTATAGTAGTAAAAAATAGCCTAAAATGACGTATTAACCAGAACGAGCACCACCCCTATAAACTCACCGTATTTAAAAACCATAGGATCTTAACTGATTTTACTTACAGAGCCTTGTAGCTCCTAAAATTTTACAAAAACCTTTAAGAACCTTTCTGTTATTAGAAATAAAGGAGATACGTTAAACAAAAAACAATTGTTTTTCTTCCGAAAATTTAAATAGGCCACTTTGGAGCATAAAAATCTCCATTAAATTTTTGAAATAAGGCAATTTAAATTGGTACAACTTTTTGGACGTATGACCAATACATGTTTCTAAAAGAATTGTAAAATATTAAAGGTCAGCTTTAATTAGGGGGTAGTTAGGGGTTTGTTTTAATAATTTTTCATAGAAAAAATTAGTTACTGACCTTATTTTTATCATAACTCAATTTTTACGATAAAAACTTTTTTATAAAAAAGTCTAATTATATACTTTTAAAAGGTTTGATAAATTTTTTAATGACTTTGTATTCATTAAATTTTGTATTTGCCAAAAAAAAGCTAACAATTAACACTCCGTGTTTCAGTTTGTATTGGGTCGTAGAAAAGTATAGCAAAACAATTTTATTTTTCATTTTAAAACCTACAATTTTGCTTTTTACAGTTTTTTGATTAAATGCATACTTTTCGAGTTATTCGCGAAAAACCCATTAAACCGTCGATTTTTTCGTCGAAAAATTGTCCCAATTTAATCGAAATAACTTGAAAAGTGTTATGAAAATAATGTATAAAACATTTATTGCTAAGAATTACTTTTGTGGTTGATTTCTGTGGTTAAAATGTAATTAAAAATTTTACCCCCAGAGGTGGCATCCACCCCTAGGGTTTTGGCGCTCTTCGGTTCGATATAGGTTTGATCCTTGGGCTATTCCCTACCTTCTGTAAAATTTCATGTTAATCAATGCAGGACCAAAGAATTGCCAGGTTTTAGAGCTTCATTTTCTGTACTAATAGGGGCAAACTTGTATTTAAAAATTGTCCTAGGATTCAATATGCGTCGTAATTTTTTTATGGAGTTGTTTATAAATCAGTGCCCGAGATGCAAACCCCGCCTAATGTATAAAGGTAAATTTAAGAAAAGAAAAAAAACGTTTTTTCATAAAAATTTGTTTTTAGGGTCGCTTATGTACATGTATCTTTATTAGTCCTTAACGTATTTAGAAAAATATACAAAATATTTTTAAATAAATAAAGAAAAAAAGCATTTGGTAAGTTTTGCAGCAAACTCGTGATATTTTTAAGAGCATACAAATTGTTTACATTTAAAACGCTTTAATTCATCTTAACAAACTTATTACCAAAGCTACTATATTAAAGGGGTTAAGACATAGCCGCTATAATAGCAGTGATTATTTTAACACCACCTGTAACCTTCTCGGCTGTGTTATTAAATAAGTCAATGGAGAATTATTGCACAGTGAATAAGGCCACGCACAAATAATACCGGCCTTATTTTGACATCTGAGCTTGCGCAGATGCAAAGTAGGATTAGGACTCCCTTAATAAGTATAGTGCCTGGCTTTATTTATGTCGGTCTTAGGTCGTGCCTTATTTTGGTCTTATTTTAACTTCGGAACTGTTTGTCTAACCGAACGGATGCCAACCACAAAATCGAAAAGTTTTTGAAAGTAAAAATATCTAAAACCTTGCTTTTTAAATGTATTTCTGTAATTGTGTTAAACAAATCCCTACAACACAAAACAATAAAGAAAATCCACTTAAATGTTTTCCTCTTTTTTAGGTTAATGGTACTGTCAACATGATTTGCAATAATTCTAAATTATGGGTAGGGTCTGCGCGTTTAGTAAAGAGGCCACCGACGTCATCATTTTCTGCGCAAAATCTCCTCTTATTTCTTCACCCCAATTTAAAATGTAATTTTTAATCAAATCTTTAAAATGCCTACTTCCTAGGTACGAATACGATACGATACGAAGCCCTCGAAACCGCGATTGAAAGAGAGTTACAGAAGATTTCGCGTTGATAATGATGACGTCGGTGGCCTCTTTACTAAACGCGCGGACCCTACAAGCACTATTTAAATAAGACCGGTAATAATAATTCCCAAGCTTAATAAGGCAGCTTGCCACAATTCTCTAATATCGCTACTGGACATATAAGGATTATAATAGGAAAAAATGGCCCAAAATGACCTACTTTATAAATTTTGCCTATATTTAAAAAAATAATAATGCAAATCATTTATAAAAACCAATTTTAAATTGACTTTATTACCTATTCTTAGCCATTTCTTAAGCCAATAGTAACCTTTTACAGCATAGAAAAAAACAATTATTTTTTATAGTTTTTAAAAGTGAGTAATTGTAGGCATAATGGCATATACCACAAACAGACGATCTTAAGGATTTTTTAAGTAATAGTATTTTTAGGTTTTAAGTCCGATAGGTGACTTATTACAGTACAAGATCTTTAGGGACGAGGCGACGCAGGAGCCGAGTCTGGAATATAAACGAGTACTGTAATAACACCTAACGGATGTGTATCCTATGATATTTTATTTTATACTGTCTTTATAAAAATTATTGAATAAATATTATTAATAAAATTTTAGGAAAACATGTTGTTTCAAATTATTTCACTTAAATTACGTAGGTAACAGCCTTGTACTGCATATCATAGATAACTATGATTATTCTTCGTTTTTCACTGTCAAATTGATAAAAAAAAATATTATAGCAGTTTAACAGATTTTTTTAAATTGGGCGATATCCGGCAGAGAAATTTAGAGGGTGGACAGTAAAATGTGCAGTGTAATATTGTTATTATATGAATACAGGGCGTTCTAAAATTCAGTACAAATATTTTAGAAGCTCACTTTTAGGGTCCCATAAACTGGAAATAAAAACTCCTTCAACCTGCAAACATCGCAAATTGGGTAAAAAAAAACAGTGGCAACATTTTCGCATCAAATCTCACGAAAATTTGCATATCCCTATCAGTTAAAAAGTTGTATTGGTGTGTATGGTTTTTACCTTCTTTAAGACATACAATAAATGTCTTAAAGAAGGTAAAAACCGATTAATTTAGGTAATTGTCTAGAAACTGTCCGCAACTCCGATTTCGACGAAATTTGGTATACGGGGTTTTTGGAGCCGCTGATCACGAATCTGAAAGAATTTTTAGTCGAAACGTTTCGTTTTCGAGATATCCATCATCAAAGTTGATATTTGTACTAATCTTATTTTCACAATATTTTCCCTTCTTTTGCACAAAATTCATATTATAATACTAAAATGGCACACAATATTTCATTTAACACCAAAAACCCTTTAAAAACATTTTTATTATTAATTATATTAATTCAAAAGCTTTACTTTAAACAAACTCGTGTATGCAACCATAAATACATCTACATATTGTATTTATGGTTGCAGCTGATATGGGTAAATTATTTTTCAATTTAATGAAAAAAACGTGTAAAATAAATAAAAAACAGGGTTTTTAAAAGGTGTTTATAAAATATTGTGTGGCAATTTAGTGTTTTATAAAAATTTTGTGCAAAAAGGCGGAATATGGTGAAACTAAGGTTGAGTGTAAATTACTACTTTAATGATGGATATCTCGACAACGAGGCGTTTCCGACTAAAATCTTTTCAGGTTCGTGATCAACCCTAAAGGCCCCCGTATGAGGCTCGTCGAAGAGTTGCTGAGACAATTCCTGACAATTGTAATTTATTAAAGATGCTTTCAACATAGGGGGATATTATTAGGGATAAAGCCTGTTGATGACCAAACTTTTATGTGTAAGATCAATTTTAAAAGTTAAGCTACACCAGCAAAATGGTCACAGAAAAATTCAAATATTTGTATTTTTGCATTGTTGTAATAAAATAAACGGTTTACGGGAAAATTGTTTGCTTAGTAGGCTGTGTAAACCAAAAATAGCTTACTACCAACTTTAGTGATATATACAGTGAGAATTTTAAAGAGTTCCCCCTCTACCTTTTGAATGGGACAAGTTATTAAGATCGGGTAAAATTTGGGTAAAGGGTGTCACTTAAACTACTCTTTGACATAAAATAATTTAGGTTTAGAAGGCATTAGCAACTTTTTTTCAAATGGAAAGAGAAGTCATGTGGCACTTGGTTTTAAGGGCCTTTTGATTCTCTATTCATAACTATTTTATGTTTAAAAATCAGTCCAGTCATTCTAGATTTACAGGCGTTTGAAGTTTAGCTCCAATTTGTACATACATTGCGGTTTTTAAAGTTCTCTCCTCCTTAACTTAAGAATTGGTCAATATATCTAAAACTATTTTTTAAACACTCTGTATATATTTTTTGTATTATTGTACATATAAACCTTTCTTTTAAATTACTCTATCTATTAAAAAGAACCACACATCAAAATACTTTGAGTAATATCGAATTTTAAATGTAAACTATTTTTTAAACACCCTGTATATGTTGTTTTTTGGTATTATTATACATATGAACCCTTTTTTAAATCACTCTATTTATTAAGAAAACCCATTACAATTCGTTGAGAATAGTAAGGTCAATATCGAATTTTAAATGTAAACAATTTTTTAAACACTCTGTCTATGTTGTTTTTATATTATTATACATATAAACCTTTTCCTTAAATCACTCCTAATTAAATAAAACGAATAAAAATCCGTTGAGAATAGTAACGTGAATATCGAATTTTAGTTATAGTTTCTCCAAGATCGCCGACTCGTGCCCACTTCGTTAGGCGTTAATATCTAAAGATTCCTGAATAGTGTAGCTTGCTGATTGTAAAATAATTTTTATGATAGGTTCATTACTTCATTACTAGGGGCTACAAAAATAAATCCAGAAACTCACAAACCAAGTTCCAAACTTTACCTCTTTTTATATTTGTATAGATTACGCGAAACGTTAGCTGGTAACTACTCTTTATTTTACTTAGGCTTTTAGACTATGATGCCTAATATTATGTCTAAAGTTAATTATTTCTTGTTTTCAAAAGTGCTTGCTTCTAGCCAAAACGCACCAAATTTTTGAAATAGAATACCCCGTATACAGTGTGTCCCAGGATAGTTGTTACAAGAGGACAATTGGACCAAAATTTTGAATTTTTAAACGTCCTTTTGGGAAAACTGGTCGCATGGTCCGAAACTATTAAATACAAAATTTTGTTTCGATCGATAATATACAGGGCGAGTTATAACTAAAAATATAAAAAATGACCAAGAGTAAAGAACCTTTATTTTTAAAAATAGGACAAAATTGTATGGGTTAATGTTGTAGAGAATTAAATTTTATGTCAAAACTTAAAGTTAAACAATTAGTCAATGTCAACAAGTCAAAAATATTTCTTATAATATGTAATAACAGTCTTTTAAAAACTTCGCATAAGGCAGCGAATTTTTTAAAAAATATTTAAAATAATATATTTTCTTTTAAATTTTGCTCCTTCTTGCCCAT
Source organism: Listronotus bonariensis (assembly GCA_014170235.1). Lineage (NCBI taxonomy): Eukaryota > Metazoa > Arthropoda > Insecta > Coleoptera > Curculionidae > Listronotus > Listronotus bonariensis. The sequence goes on along the minus strand of JACEGR010002249.1, from coordinate 61,963 downwards.
TAATAGCGTTGAAAGGCGTAATATAAAAAATTGAAAATTACATTTTTTTTACTCTCATGCTCAACTTCACATTTTGACATAAAATTCAGTTCTCTACAACATTTACAAATACAATTTTGTTTCATTTTTATAAATAAAAGTATTAAAATTCTGCACACTTTTCATATTTTTAGTTATAACTCGCCCTGTATAATAGCACTTAAAGTAAAAAATTTATTTATTACTTTTGAACCATGCGACCACTTTTCCCAAAAATTCGTTTTTAAAGTCAAACATTTTTGGTCCATTTGTCCTCTTGTTATACCTATCCTAGGACACACTGTATAATATCACCATTAAAAGATCTTTTAATGAGCTGAAAAATACGATACTATGTCGAAAATATTTACCATATTTACAGAAATATACGATTTTGGGTTTTTGTCTTGGCTAGAAGCAAAAGCACTTTTGAAAACAAGGCATTAAATTTCAGACAAAATATTAGGCATAATATTCTAAAAACCTATATAAAATAAAGAGTAGTTACCAGCTAAAGTTCCGCGTAATTTTATATAAAGTGACAAAACGTAAGTTTTTTAAACTGTAGGCATAACAAATCCGACTTTGCACCTTTTGCTTTATGTCAGAATTTTTTACGGATACTATGATGACAACAACCAAAACACTTAACACAACTTGTAGACTAATTCTTCATGTATTTTTATTGCATTTATTCAATAAATTATAAATAAAAAACACGATATTAACTGCCACGACAACAAGAAAAACTTGACTATAAATTGTCATGAACTCTTATACTAGTTGAAAATTATGCCGATGAGGGCTTTTTAACAATGTTGCCAGTTTAATTGTAATTATCTATATCATATGATTTAAAAATAAGTCAATTAAGTATATAATATATACAGTGCATTTCTTTATTATCCCCTCCCCTTTATTTTTTGAACCGGTCAATTAAAAAAGTTAAACTTTGGGATATAAAATTGACGCATAAATACTATGTTTAAAAAAAAAATTGACAAATGAAAATTTTAAGATGGCTTTGATTGGATCTTGGAAAAAATTAAATGGAAAGTGGGGTGTTGTAGCACATGGCATCATTTTAAAGCTCTTGACGAGTACTTAATAACTTTAGAATATAAAGTAAATACGTTTACCTAATTCAAAATGGCTGTACTTTAAAAATTTCTTAAATACCTGATTTGGATGGTCATATATCCGAAACTAATAAAGTTAGATGTACCGAATGTGGTGTTTTCTTAAAGCTCTGAAAAGATCTTTTTAATGGTGATACTTGTGATAATATACAGGATAAAAAAAATACATATTTCTTAAATTAAGCACCGTGTATATTATATTACTATTAAAAAGTTCTTTAAAGAAATACCACATTTAGTACATCTAACTTTATTATTTTTGGAAATATGACCATGCAAATCAGGTATTTGGGTAATTTTTAAAGTATAGTGTAGTAGGTGAAGTTATTGACTTTATATTCTAAGGCTATAAAGTACTTGTCGGGAGCTTGAAAATGATGTACCACAAGACCCCCTTCTATTTAATTTTTTCCCCAATATGGCGACCAGCCGCCATCTTGAATTTTTATTTGTCAATTTTACTCTGGAATATAGTATCAATGCATCAATTTTATATCCCAGAATTTTACTTTTTTAAATTTGTTCGTTCAAAAATAAAAGTGAGGGGGACATTAAAGAAATGCACTGGCTATACAGTGATGGTGATGATATATTATGCAAAAGTGTTTTCTTATTGCTTAACCAAACAAAAACATAGTTTAGGATCTCCATTCTGTATCATCGAAACCAAAAAGCTTTTACATTATTAAAGTTGTCCATACTTGCAGTGGAATGTTAAATTTCGAATAAAAACACACAAAAAAGCTTTTTTTTAATTGTAACTAAGAGACACTATGTCAGTTAAATAAAAAAAATGCCGTTTTTGATACCTAATACTAATTGTTTTTATGCTTCTGAATTCTATTCGTTTTTAAGGTAAAGGATAAAAAGTAAAAAAAAATTAATTCAGTTTATTATTTTGATAAACTGTACCACACATGCTTCACATTTTATATTTCGGGCCAAACTTAGACTTAATTTTTTTTACAAATTGCTTATTAGGTAACTATTTTATTTAGATATACAATATTTAGAAACTTGTAAAATAAGGGGTGATTCATTTAAAGAAACTTTAAAAAAAAAAATATAACTTCATTAGGTATTATCTATTATCATATATCTAAACTATATCTTATATTTATTTTTTTAGGATTATGCCATTCAAATGTTGTCCTTAACTGCCCCTAACATGGTCTGTTCTTAAGCTCCATTTTCCGAGCGCCAAATCAATTCGTCAGAATCATCACTCGCAGCTACTTCCGCTAAATTTTCTGCACTAGGTGCTGGATGTCGCTTATTTGGTCAAGAATTATTTAATTTTAAAAATTGCAGTTTAAATTTTTGTGATGGTAGAGCAAATAGTCGGTTCAGTACGCAGATTATGCGTGGACCAAGAGTTGCCCGATGCGCACGAAACACATTTCTCAGAGAATGATGATCTTTATAATACAGTTAAACACGTCTTAGACGTGCCCGGGACTAAGTCGTTTCAGGATAAATTGCCACAAATACCATAACAGCTTGGAAATTCGGACCCTATTATCTATCCACAAATACCTACTAGAAAAAGTACCCCTAAATAAATAACCCTATATATAACGAAAGTAAATCACAACTGTCATAAATTTAATAAACAAATATTATTTAAACATGCTTAAAAACAGTAAAATATTTAAAAAAAAAAACATTTTTTGAGATTTTAACTTTTTATCGGTTTTAACAAACCCTTAATGTTATCGTTTATCCTTTTAAATTATCAGTTTTACGAACCTAAAAAAATCTTAATTTTAAACCCTAATTTGGTTTTGATAACACTGCCATAGCTAATAAGTTTGTTTCTTATTAACCCAAGATATGAATCCATGTAAATTTAGAAAAAATTATTCTGTACGTATTTAATACTATCACATAAAATAATACCAGATTGCAGAAATCAAGCAAGCTGGCATTAAATTTGGCATAGCAACAGTTTCGAGTATTAAACTAAAATTAAGTGACCTGACAACGTTGCAGTTGCCAATTTAGAACATAATGACATTTTATAATCAAGTATTGTTTTCTGTTGTTACAGTTAATATTCGATTTTTTAAAGAATTTTCATGATTTATGGGATGAATGTAATAAAACATAAGACAATAGTTAGTCTACAACTAGTGTTAAGCGTTTAAGTGGTTGCCATCATGGATTTTGATAAAAATTTAGCAATAAAGCAAAACTTGCGTCAAAAGTCAGTTTTAGTTTATCTGTAGTTTAAGTCTAAATAACGAAGAACTTAAGCTGTATGGCTATATATAAAGTTTCTCGAAACACTACTATTAGCCTGCTTTGTGTTATTTAGGTTGTCAGACAATGATGCCTTCAAATTTTTCGTGAAATTTAATAACTAATCAGGTAATTTATGTAAATATTCTTCGCCAAATTCAATCTAAATACCCATTTTTATCCGCTGTTTGACTGACTTGCAACACTGTGCTCCTTAATTTGAATTCTCAATAATGCGATCAAGAATTTTAGGCTTCATGCCTAATTTTTAATTTGTTTTTATTTTTAGTTTTTTTTTATTTGTCTTTAAACATTTTTAGGCTGGCCGAAAACAAAGAAAATATTAGTTCCTTTACCAGACGAAGTAATTGAAAGAAAAATTAAAAAGAAAAAGGAAAACCAGATAAAAAGCAAAAAACCAAAAATACTTCAAAAAAGAAAAAAGACAAAAAAGCAAAGGGCAAGAAAAAATAAACCATAATAAAAGTAATTGATTATTATTGTTTTTACTATAATAAGGATGTGGACAAAAGTCTATTAACCTTGCTGTACCGATTACCTTTAAAACTATTTATGCAACCGTTAAATCGATAATTGTATGATCTGTAGGTGGTTTCACGGAAACCAGGTGGTAAGCTTTCAATCAATTAAAGTCAATCAGAATACTACTACAGCTGTAACTTAGCCTCAATTTGGGATGTCTCTATAATTACATTTTACACGGCGTTCAATAGGTATTAATTTAGCCAAAAGACCCTCTTATAGTAGAAGCCATTGATAATAATTGATTTGTTGACAAATCTACCGAAGCCAGAAAAAACACAGGTGGACGTTAAAAATGTTTTATTTTAGTAGAAATAAATAAATAAACTAGCCCGACTTCGTTGGGCGCTAATTATACGTTTTTATTAATTTTTTTGTTTAATCTTTAAAAATGCAACCTATAACACTCCTGACTAGTGAAGCTTTCTGATTGTAAAAACATTTTTATAATCGCTTCCAGTATTTTCAAAATGTGGCTCCTACAAACAAACAAACAATGTTACAAACTTAACCTCCTTTTCATTTATTTTTATTAGTATAGATTAGTGGGGGCATTTTCTAAAACGAAAATAAAAAACTTTAATTTGAATTTTTAGTTAAGCAATTTTTTCAACATAAAAAACACACTTTCTTAAAATATTAAAAGATTTCAGATTTATTGCAAACATTCGCTGCAACACAACCAACCCTAATTTCCCATTTAAGTTTTAATAATAATAAAAGTAAGTATATATATATATATATATATATATATATATATATATATATATATATATATATATATACCTTTTTAATAATCGTTCTTACTAATAATTTTTTTTAATATGTATTACATTATTTAGGATTAGGATGTTGCTAACAAGGAAATCCTCCCAGGTGTCCCTTGCCAATTTTGATGAAACTGCAATATGTTGTAGTACATTATGAAATAAAAGACAGTTTTTTTTATCGGCCATGTAGATGGTAGATTTAAGATGGGCAGGGATACCCCTGCACTGCAGCCGCACGGCTTATTGTACACCCGGCGTGTTTTACGTTTGGGTAATTTCAGCCAGACAGGACCTACAGCTTAACGTAGGTTCCGAACAACGGATGTCTTATTCACGACATCCGAAGACCGGGCCTTCAACCAGGAAAGGTCGTTTTTATCCCTATTATTTAACTGGTTGGGGTCTGCAATCTGAGGTTGCATAGGACACGGTAAAGTGTGTTTCGGCGCCTTGGTCTTTGCGGGACTTCAGCGTCGATACATTTTACACTTTTTGACTGTCTTTTGTTAGATTAACCACTAAATGTCTGACCAAGCTTTTTTTCTTTTTGGTCTGGCCTGGATTTGAACCAAATCTGCGTCTGTTGTGCGCCTAACGACCCAGCGCTTTAACGCACACGCCATCACACCGACAAAAAAAATGGGCTATTAAACACTTTTAATTGGTAAAATGCTCCCTTAAAATTAATTTTTCCTATTTTTTTTTTATAAAAAGTAAATCAAAAGAATATTTGATAAACAAAATAATAGATTTCGTAAAGTTATCAAAATTCGTTTTTAAGTTATTAAAAAAAACAATTTAAGGGTAGATTTCAGAGGTGCATTTAAATGATTTTAAAAACCTCCTACATACACATTAATTTTTTTTTTTTTTTGTATTAATAATTTTTGCAACAAATTTAAAAGAATTAAAAATGTTTACAAAATAGTTAAATATATAGTCCCAGAGCTAGCAAATCCTTTGAGTAACGTTTTGCCTGTAAGGCTAGAAGTTTGTATAGTGATGAGTCATAGCATGCTTAATACGACAATCATTACGTGGCAAGAATAAGTCCTGCACATTATCACCCGGTATATTTAAGAAAGTTAAAAAAACTGATGCTGTAAGTTTAACATTTATCTAAGATTAAGATTATTTTTAGCAAGGTTTAAAAAAAAATGACAGGCGCTTTCGATGAGCACAGGTACCTACCAGGCGAACTAAAGGTCTGGTAAACAGTGCATATCTTTAATGTCTCCCCTTTTTATTTTTTCCCGGATTTATTTTAAAAAGTTAATTTTTGGGATATAAAATTGATGCAAAAATAATGTATTTTAAAGTAAAATTGACGGATGAAAATTTTAAGCCGAAGGCTGAACGCCATACTGGAAAAAAGTTAAATGAAAAGGGGTGTTTTGTGGCACTTTATAACCCTAGAATGTAAGGTTAATACAGGCACCCAATACAAAATGGCGAATGGCGGTACTTTAAACGTAGCCACTATGGGGCTAGACAGGGCAGTGCCCCGGGATACCAAGCTCAGGGGGCCCCTTGGAGTTAAAGGAGGCGTCGGGCTTAGTATTAAAATACTGAAAACAAAAGCGGCGAAAAATATATTTAAAGAACTTTTTTTCTTTTTTCGTTCCCAAAATATTTTAAGGTGGTCAGTATATAAAAATGTTTAAATAAAACTGTTTTTCTAACATTTTTTTTGCAATTTTTAGGAGCGCTACTTTCGTTTTTGCCCCAGTGCCCCTGCTGACCTAGCTATGCCACTGGCTAGTGATTTAACTAGGTACTTACTGTGTACCTTTGCTTTCACTCAAGAAATCTTAGTAGTATATGACACGACAAAGGTATCTTCGGTAAGAGACGTGTAATTAGTCATATGTCGGTAAAATAAAAAATCGGCTTATATTGATATTTGCCTAATATTTTAGTTTTTAGCTGTTTAAAATAAGCGGGAACTTTTGCCTAAAAATATTTGTAATTTACTAATTTTTTGTTATTTCTTAGCAAAAATCACCAAAAGATACAGAAAAAATGCTACCATAAATTCTTGCGGCTAAAATATGACGATTTAACCCAACTTATCTTTGTACAAAAGTGAATAATTTCGGAGATACAGGGTGTCAAAAATTTACTTTGGATTTAGATTTTTATAAATAATTTCCATTCAGAGAAGGTTTTCGAAGGTGGGAAAGAAAAATGTGCTATAAATTTTATTTCAAACTTCAGAGTGCGTCACCTGAGGTATCTCACATAAATAAAAAACGATTTTTAAAGCCACCCTGTATGTACCTTTTAAATATTTTTCTCATTACTATATTTTACATACAAAGGGTACACTTAAGTAAAAGTTTATTTAAGCAGTCATTTTTGAGATATCTAGATTTAAAAAAAAAATTATGGTTAGGCCATGTCTAAGCTACACAGGGTGTTTTAGAATAAGATGCTAATCTTTAAGAGTGTGAATCTTAAGATGATTAAAAAAATATATATATGGACCTATGTTCTAAATAGCCTAACTTTTGAGATACATAGTGGTATATTAGCATCTAATTCTGAAACACGATTTACAGCTAACTGGCCTTACAGGAAATGATTTTTTAAAATTCAGATATCTCAAAACCAATTAAATTCATCTACTTTTACTAGGTATATCTTTTTTATGGTAAATACACATATATTAAAGAATACCGTGACGTAGAATTTTGAAATATACATAGGGTTTCTTTACGTCACTGGGGCAAATGTACCATATGGAACTATCTTCTTGGATCATAATACCGGTGGACAAAAAACTATCTTTGCATTTTTAACTAAACTACAGGAACTAATTTAACTTCGTAATTTTGTACGGGCATACCCCCCACTCGGAGTAGCCCGTACAGGGCTTAACTAAAACTTTAACTTTATACTTGACTTCACTTTTACTACCCACTTCTTATCTAATTTTTTTTCTAATTTCTTTCTCTTCATTATTAGTACAATTTCGGTATATATACAAAGTTGAACTCAGTATTTTGGTGACTTAGCACGTTGTTGACCCTGAATAAAATAATATGACCTAGACTCTGTTATTGTTTGGTGACAAAAAACCTTGCACTATTTTCTTGATTATTTGTTTTAATTTTTTGGATGTGATTTCTTTAATGCCAAAATAATTAAATAAATATTAAAATTATTAAAACCCATATACCCCTATACAGGGTGTTTACAATACGATTTTTTATCTCGAAGTTACACACAGAGTGTCTCAGGAAACTTAATTAGTTTTTTTTAATTTTTGCAAGATACCCCAGATGACGCCCTTTAGAGTTTAAAATAAAATGTATTGCATATTTATATTTCTTTCCATCTAAAACATCTTTTAACTATATATTGGAACAATACACCTATTAAAACCAAAATTAATTCACAAAAACCTGAAACCAGAATAAATTCTTGACAACCTGTAACTCCGGAATCAGTCATGTTTTGACTAAGGTAAGTTGGATTAAATAGCTATATTTTATCCCAAGGATTTTGTGGTAGCGTTGTTTTCGCTCCTTTTACGGACACCCCATAAAAAAAAATAATTTTATCCCTTACAAAACCTAATATTTTTATACTATTTTGCTTTAAAAAATATAAACAAGTAAAATATCAATGGCTTTAACTAGATCATCACCAATAACAACCTAAACGAAAAAAACAAGTTTATGCTATTAACTAAGTTTAAAATTTGCAGAAAGTAAAACAAAAAACAAGTTGTAGCATTAACATTTTTAAGGTGGTTATCGGTAAATTAAAATGTTTTTATGTATGTATATGATAAAAGAAGGGATCCTATACAAACATTTTGTTTTTCCCCTTTTTGTGGTCAGCATAAATTGTCTGATATTTTGTGTGCCAAAAGCATTCGTTCGCACTAAGCATCCGTTTTGAAATGCGAAAAAGAAAACATAAATAGGTGAAAATGGGAAAATGTAGAGCGAAGAATATGTTTTCCAGAATAAATGTCCTTTACGATTTTGTATTGTTATTTGAGCCTGTAATTAAAATAGAGCTATTAGCATAATAGAGAATTATTGCAAGTTGCCTTATTAAGCTCGGGAATTATTAATACCGGCCTTATTTAAATAGTGCTTGTGTCCATAATTTAGATTTATTGCAAGAAATCATGTTGACCGTACCATTAACCTAAAAAAAGGAGAACAAATTTTAGTAGTTTTTCTTTATTGTTTTGTGTTGTAGGGTTTTTATAACACAATTACAGAAATACATTTAAAATAGCAAGGTTTCAAGTACTTTTACTTCTAAAAACTTTTTGATTTTGTGATCGGCAGCCGTTTGGTTAGACGAACAGTTCCGAAGTTAAAATAAGGCCAAAATAAGGCACGACCTAAAACCGACATAAATAAAGCCAGGCACTATACTTATTAGGGGAGTGCTTATCCTAGCATGCATCTGCGCAAGCTCAGATGTCAAAATAAGGCCGGTATTATTAGTGCCTGGCCTTATTTCACTGTGCAATAATTCTCTATTATCAAAAAAGGAACCTTTATAGACCAAGAAAATAGTGTATTATACGTTTGAGTTTAGTGCTAATATGCTGGCAATAAAAGGAATAATTTTTTAATAAATATAACTTTAAATTTACTAGCTTGTATTTTGTGTTGGCGCTTACATAGGCGATAAAATCGGCGCTGACCTTTATACCATTTAATTTGTAAACTTAATGTTAACGATTCTTAAGGTTCGTATCCACCAAAGCAAGAACTAGGAACTTTTTTGTTTATGTTGCATATTTTCAAGAAAGTTTCAAAATCTTTCAATAAGTTGGTCATTGCTTTAACAACAAAATAATAATGTTTTTGTGTGTTTTATGTTTTCATCTAAAGTCGGTAAAATAAAAAAAAAAAAGTAGGAACAAATTTGCTGCGGTGAAAACATTCAATTCTCAAAGATTTGGGAAGTGCAGACATTCGCGACAATAAGTAATTGTAAAAAACAATTAAAAGAAAACTAAAATTGTTTCTGATTTCAGTAGCTTTAAGCCTAGTCCAGACCTTAATACATTTCCCCGCAAACATAATATAATTTGTATAAAAACTGTATAAAAGCCGATGTTTAAAAACATTTAAACAAATCAGTGCTACTAAAGGAATGTTGGAATTTGAACAAATAAATATTTGTAAACACATGTTAAACAGCTTTTATACAGTTTTTATACAAATGCTTTCATGTTTGTGGACAAATGTATGTAGGTCTGGACTAGAGACTTAGATTAAGACAAAAAGTTAAAACCAGTTAACAATTTTTCCACAAATTACATTAGGTAACGAAAAAGTTCCGTATTGTTGCTTTGGTGCGAAACTAATGTCAACAGGTTTCAACTTTTTCCTCTAATAAAGCAACTGAATTCAAAAACAGGTTTAGTTTTGTTTATCGTTAATTACGTTTATACATTGAGCCATATGAATAGAAAGAAGCAATTGCTTTTGCTTATAAGTATAAGGTATACAGGGTGGGCCAAATTAAACTTGCACACTTTTTAAGTAACAATGAGTTTTTATCTGTTGCGCCTATATTTTTACAGGGCTAATAGGTAGATATGTTTTCTCTAGGTTTGTCAATTTTGGTTGAATGGATTTAGTCAGGACTGGACTTTCGGGACTTTTTCCAAAAGGATGCATTTAACCTCGTTGCAAAAGAAATGGGATTTAGCTACAATTGAGCTAATACGTTTTCTTGTGGACAAAACTATAAAAAATGAATGAGTAAAAGCAAATTTGTTAATAATTAGAGGGATACAGGAATCCTAATTATTCTTGATAAATTATGCGACCCAAAAAGCATGCATTCATCTCGATTTTAACAGGAAACTTTTTTAGTGCTCATTAAAAATCAAAAAAATTAGGTACCTAGTCATGGTTCCTGAGTTAGATGCTGACACAACTTAACAGTAAATTAATTAACATATAACGTATTAGCCTAGTTGTAGATAAATTCTATTTATTTTGCAACGAAGTTAAATGCATCATTTAGATAAAAGTCCCGTAAATTCGGTCCTGACTAAATCCATTCGACCAAAATTGACAAACCTAGAGAAAACATATCTACCCATTAGCCCTGTAAAAATAAGAAGATAGGCACAACAGATAAAAAGTAATCATTGGCTAAAAAGGGTGCAAGTTTAATTTGGCCCACACTCTAGAAGGATTTACTTCAAACGTATTAATAAAGTCAAGCATTTGCTTACAAGTGCGAGTATTTACTATAAAAATTTCGACACTCGTGGTGCTGCTATTCAGTAGCATCATATTTATATAGGCAAATGCTTGACTTTATTTATACGTTTGAAGTAAATCCTTTTATTTCTTATACTTATAGGCAAAAGCATTTGCTTCTTTTATTTATATGGCTCATTGCATTGTCACTAAAGTCTGTACTTCACAAAACTTTGAGAATTGTATGTCTCCACCGCAGCAACAACTTAATTTGTTTCTACTTGTTTGGACTTTTTCTTTGATCTTACCGACTTGAATTGTAAAGACGAACGTTTTAATTTTATTGTTACAACAATGACCAACTTATTGAAAGATAATGAACCTTTTTGGAACATGCAACATAAACAAAAAAAAAAGTGCCTTATTACTACTGTGCTTCGGGGCCTCCAAGGTCAAAAATGCACTTGGAGTTAAGCAGGGCTCCCGGGCTTAGTAGTAAAAAAAAATGTGTAAATGCAGGTCAAAGAAAGTGATTGTCATTTGTCATAACTAAGGAGAACAAGAAAAATATATGACAAATGTAGGTGCAAAAAGATAAGATTTTTTGTTTGTTTTGGTTGTCACTTAGGGCCCCACTGCATTTTTGCCCCAGGGCCCCTGCTAACCTAGCTGCGCCACTGCAAAAGGTCTTTAGTAACTTAAAGAGTCAGATCATGACACAGTTATTAAACTTATCGATTGGATAGGACTTTTTGATATTATAAGATTGTTGGAAAAGTTATTGGCTGCTCCGCTTTTAGTGTCAGTTTTTGTAGATTTCAATTAATTCTTATTATGCCGCATTTCTTAAACTTTAATTGCATACTGGGTGTTCATAGCCAGTGTCTCACCCCTATAATTTTTATATTTAATATAATTAAAGAAATTTGTTACGTAGGTATGTCACATAAATATGCATTGTTTTCCGTACTTAGTTGTTTTCACTTTCGGTCTAGCCTGAATCGACCCCCAGCTTCCTTATTTTAAATGGGACACCCGGTATAATATTACTTATTTAAAAATAAAACAGGGGCGGTCATAGGAGGGGAAACATCGGTCCATGCCCCTCCCCTTTAATGCCATATCCTTTGTAACCAATATATTTTTACATACATAATTGCAAATATGGACATTAATGATGAGAGTCTGGCCGAGGGGCAAGGGTAAGTGGAATAGAAAAGTGGGAACCTTTTTTTGTACTCTTAAAAAGAAATGTAGGAAGGGAGAAAAAAAGAGAAATCAAGTCTTAAGAAATAAAAAGAAAAAAACAGGTCAAAACCGGTTTTTTTTCTTCTAAGGGCGGGCAAAATTTTTCGCACTTTTCCTCGAGCCGGCCCTGTGGACCCCCCGCAGAAAGTTTATATGACCGCCCCTGAAAGAAAATACCGTTTCAAATTCAATACCACCACATTTGTAACTTTTTTTATTATTATTTAAAATCCAGAGCAGTAGTCATGAAAATGAATGTCTACGACAATTTTTTGTTTTTAATAGACTTTATAGAGTCATCTGAAGTTTGCAACATTGTGTTTATGGTCTTAAGTCAGTTAGTAAAATGTAGCTAATGTAGTGTCATTGTACTTGAAATGTCATTTTTTATTTACATAAGTAAAAACATAACGGAAGTTTCATTTTAAACAAGAAAGTGGAAGTCGTTTCTGGCTAAATCGGAAGTGATAGTAAAAGAGTAAATGAGCGAAACAGTGCACATTTATGTGTTATACCTATGTGACAAATTTTATTTTAATGTCTTAGAAAATAAAAGACAGTTTTAGGGGTAAACCACCTGCTAAGGACATCCGGTATACCGTTGTAAGTATTTATCGTAGAAAGAAAAAGTAATTTTACTTAGATTATACATTTTTGCAAGTGTTCACATGCAATAAGAAAGAGAGATGTTATCGCACAATGGTTTTTTTTCGAGTTAAATATAATAACCTTAAAATCGGATTTTTTAAAATCTACACTTGTCTTGTTAAAGTAAGGTTAAGGCATTTATTTTATTTTACCATTTTTTTAACTTCATTAACAGACTATTGTCACAAAACCGAAATTGCTTAAACTATAAAAAAATTAACCAAGAAAACTAGTTAAACTTTTATATTATTTTTAATTTACAAACTACCTCAAATATTTTATTTATTTTAGGTTTTTCTTGCCAATTTATTTGTCTTTTGTGAAAAGTTTTATTAAAAACAAAACGTAAATATAAAGTAATCTTATACTAAAAGTAGAACAAAGAGTTTGTGGAAGCTTGAAATAGAAATTTAATAAACCTGTCTCTAACACAATACATGAAATTAATTTTTTCTATAGAATTTAATAATACAAGTAAATTAAAAATTGGGAAATAAAGAGGGAATTTTTCAATGCCGCGTACAATATTTTTGGTAATTAAATGTTTTAAATTGGTTGATTAAAATTTTGAAATGTGTCAAATAATTATTAAACTGTATAGTCAAGTGTTAATTATATTGCTTTACCAGTGGCGTGCTTAACCACAACTACCCTAATACATTGTGAAATATATTATTTTAAAATAATTTTAAAAAAATAACAACCTTTACATTAAACAAGTGAAAAAAAGTTGTAAAAATAGCCAAAGTACAGTGCTTGTCTAAATTCAGGACCCCCTCCTAACTGTTGAATTGTTTGGTAATTTTTAATGAAAATTTGAAGACTTTAGTGACACAACATAAACCAAATTTTAGACAGGAAATGACAGATATAAATATCCAGCTGACAGCTGGGCGCCATTTGAAAAGAAAAGGTAAATGAGAAGGGAGGTCTTGTAGCACATCATTTTAAAGTTCCTAACGAGTACTTTATAACCCCAAAATATAAATTCAATACCTTTACCTACTACAAAATGGCGGTACTTTAAAAATAACCTGAATACCTCATATCTAACTTTATTAGTTTTAAAGGTATGGCCATCCAAATCCAGTATTCAGGTTAGTAAGTACCGCCTTTTTTTGGGGGATAAAGGTATTTACTTTATATTCTAGGGTTATAAAGTACTTGTCAGGAAGCTTTAAAATATGTGCCACAAAACCCCTTTCCATTTAATTTTTCCCTCTAAAATAGCACCCAGCTGTTAATTTGACATTTATATTTGTCATTTCTTGTCTAAAATTTGGTTTATGTTGTTTTACCAAAGTTCTTAATGTTTCATGAAAAATTACCAAAGAATTCAAAAGTTGACAGGGGAGCTTCTGACTTTCGACAAGCACTGTATAAGAATTAGCCCGTAATTCAAGATAGTCACAAAATCATAATTGTTTGCTAACAATAAAATATCTCGAATCCGAATTAGATTTTTAATATTTTTTATGGTTTTTGGCATAATCCGTAAAATCATTGAAAATATTACATCCCATATCAGGTGTCACGTATTAGCCAAGACATAACTCCTAGACTATTAGACATGAAAATAAGATTTGGTATAAGTAAATGGAATGGAAAGAGAAAAGTTTTCGCATATTTTTCACATTTAGATTCTTTCGGTTTAATCGAAAATGGCTTAACATTTAAATTTTTAGATAGAACACCCTGTGTTTTTATTATTTTTGAACACCTATGACAATTCCAAATGGAAATTTAACATTTTAAAAGTTTTTATACCTACTTGATTTTTTGAGAGTCATTTGTAATATTACATCTAGGTGACTCTGATCCTTCATTTATATCCCTATTTTTAATCTGATCCGCAAATAATTTGCTACAGTTATATTTGTCCAAAAATGTTTATCTTCATACAGTGCTTGTCTTAAAAGGGTTGCCATTTAAAAAATAATGTCAATTTAATAAATTGTTTTATTCCCATCTTTCATACCAATCACTAGAAAGTTGCGATTGTTTTTCTAGCATCACTTGGGGTCTTGATTAATTTGCGTCCGATCCTGGTACCACTCAGATACAATATTAAAAATGGCTTTGAAAAAATCAAGTATGCCTTTTAAAAATGTTAAAATTCTATTTGGAATTGAGTCAGGTATCCAAAAATTATAAAATATTATTTAAAAACTAAAATTTTGAGCCATTCCCGGTAAAACCCAAAATTGACTGAAAAAATAAAAATATGCGAAAACTCTCCTTATCTTATATTTTTTACCTATACCAACTCTCATTTTGACACCCGGTATATTGCTTAATTGCTAAATTAATTAATTAAAAATATATACCTATAATTTAATACATTAATGGAAAAGCCTAATCTAAAACTCACCAAGTTTGCGATTTCTTTCATTTAAAATCGTAAATTCTCTTATACAGTAAACAAAGTTTACAACCTCTTTACTTAAGTGACTACAGTGGCTATAAACTTTATTTGCCAGTATTATTTTTAAACTAACAACAAAATTGAAAAAATAAATTAATGGGCCAGTAATGAAAATAGTAAGAGATACAAAGTCGATTTAATGGGGTTGTGGCGTATCCTAGCATCATTTACATGCATTTTAAAATACGATCGTGATATTTTAATGTTATAATTTTAAAGCCAATTTTATTTTGAATTCGCATTATGATTTACCCGTTATACGGACCTGTATTTTTTAAATGCGATAAAAGTAGTAAGCTCTACATTTTTAACTAATATATTAGTTTAGTAAAAACTAATGACGTAAAAAGGCAAAAATAATAAAAGATCAAATCATTTACTCACACAATAGCAATTTTTTTACGGAACTTGTTTTAGATTTTTCTAGTCAGGTAAATCACACAAGAAGCACAACATTTTAAATAATTTTTAGCTGTTAATTATTTTAAATATTAAAAATGCTTTAAAAATTAATAATTTAGTTAATAGTAAATATTTTTTTACTTAAAATTGACGCATGATGGTAAGATCCTTAATGTGCGCAATTACAAAACAACTTAGAAACCTTTTGTATGACTTTGTTTAAATTAATCATTAAACCATTATACTGGTAATTTTAAGTAAAAAATATCTACCATTAACTTAATTTTTTTGTTTTTAAGGTTTTTTTTTAATTTAAATAAATTTAAATTAAAAATTATCAAAGATGTTTTGCTTGTTGTTTGATTTATTTGACTAGAAAAAAGCTAAAACAAATTTCGTATAAAAATTGGTACTATGTAAAGCTGGTTATACACTTATAAAACTTCTTGTCTAATAAATTTGATTAAATATTTCATACAATTTGTTTCAAGACAAAAGTGTAAAAATAGAAAATTATCGTACAAACTTTTTGAAGCAAATATCGGGGTAAAAACTAAACACCACACGAATCACGATAAAAATAATATTAAGTAGTTGCCCTAGTTATCAACTGTCAATTTTTAATTTATTGGATTGGTAGTTTTGCATCAAATATTTGACAAAAATAGGACATAATCTAATCCTTCAAACAAATTTGACAAGGCGACTTTAAATTTCTTTGATATCCAATTTTCTGTTTTACCTTATCAAATTTATTTAAGGTAAACTTGGTCCAACCTATTTGACAAGAAGTTTTATAAGTGTAAAACCTTCTTAAGTAAATCATTTGATCATTTATTATTTGGGCATTTTAAAGTTATTGGTTTTTTTCACTAAACTAATGTATTTTTTTTAAATCTTGAGTATACCGTTTTTACCGAATTCTGAAGAATACAGGTCCGTATAACGTTTAAACCATAATGTAAATTTAAAATGAAATTGGCTTTTAAATTTGGATATTAAAATATCAGGACCGTATTTGAAAAATATAAGTTAATGGTGCTAAGGGGATTTTGTTTTGTTATGCTTGGTTTATTAAAGTAATTTAATAATTTAAATCCAAATATCTCCGGAAATACTTGGAATTTAAAAAAAAATTATAGGCAATATTAGGCACATAAAACCTTAACTTTGTTTCCATTTAACCGATTTCGAATCTCTTATCATTTCCAAGATGCCGATACTGGCCCTCCTTTTGTTAGACAGGTCGTATAGTCTGGACGCGCATTAAAAACAAAGTTTTAAAACATTGTTGGATACCTATGTTATAAAACAATGTTTTGTTACATAGTCTAAACGCAGCTTTTTGTCCATCTAAAATCGTAAATACTTTAATACAATGTTTACAACCTCTTTACTTAAGGGGAATTTTGGTGTAAAGGCATGAATTTTGGGTTATTTTTGATGTGCCGTAAAAATAAAAACATTTAATATTTTTACTTTCCATTTTTTTGAGTTAATTATTACCATTACAAAAAAATAGTAAAAAGTTATATATATACTAGGAACGACGAAAAAACTGAAAAAGACATTTTTTACATAATGGCGGCTGTCTGAAAAAAAAATTTGTACCACGTGTTTTGACTTTTTGATTAAAAAAAAATAAGTAAAATTAAAATTTGGAGTTGCGGGTAGTTCTGGTCATAGACAAGTCTGAAAAGAAAACTATAAAATAATTTTAGGTGGGTCAAATACTGAAAATCGGGATTCGAATACGAATACGAATAGCGGAAAAAGAAAGTATTCGAATACTCGGTATTCACGAATACCCGGAATCGGTATTCGAATACTGGAAAAAAGATTCGAATACTAGAAAAAGAAAAAAGCCGATATTAAAAATTTAAAGACCAAAGAAAAAAGGTCCCTTATTTCATTTTTCCCTACTTTTTGTTTTCTTTTAGTATTCTACTTGTGACTGTTTTGGTATTTAAATACTGCTTACACATTCCGGTATTCGAATACTCGGAACGCCGGTATACAATACAAAGTATTTGTCCAATACTTCCAAAGTATTCAAATTCAGAATCCCGAATAATAACCAAAAAGTTATCTGCCGAAAACCGAATACCAAACACACAAATGTGTTCGAATACTATTGAAATACCGGCAAAATGTATTCTGAATACTATTCAAAATACTGAATATTCGATTACGACTCAACTTTGTACTTGCAAAAGTACTAAATACAGTAGGTTTACATGTTACATATACCTAAACTTAGGTACTTAAGGTCAAAGCACACTAGACGCTCAGGTCTCGTTACTCTCACCGACTCGATTGGTCAAATATTGTATATGCTATTTAAATGTCATTTAGGGTCATTTATTTTAAAAGCATGTAAAATATTTGACCAGTCGGTGAGCGTACCAAGACCTGAGCGCCTAGTGTGCTTAAACCTTAAAATTAGCAAATTGCTTAAGCTTTTTGACACATGTAAAGGTTGTATAGAAAAATAAAATAAAGTATGTTAAGATATTTGTATGTAACCAAGTGCATATTAAAACATGAATTAATTAAAGCTTGCGTTATATTTGTAAAACACAAACACGAAATGAAAATTTCTGCTTTTTTAACTGCAAAAAAATAAAAAAGGAAAAATAAATTAAAAAGCTAAATAAACAAAAGATATCAGACAATTAACCTAACAGATTTTTGTGTAAATTAGCAGTTCTTTCAACTTTGGTAACAAATGAAAACAATGGCCTAACTGGCTGGCGTGACATGCTATACAAAACATGAAAGCAGAAAACGAAAACGAAGAAAATTACAGATAGTGAATAGAAAGCTCAAGTGCTGCTTCGAGTTTTTCCAATCGAAAATTAATTATGGCTTGAGTTTTTTTTAAGGTCCGACGAATAAACTTGTAGACGTGTTTTATTGTGCGACGTGTAATTACTGTCTGCACAGTTGGAACTGGCATTTATGGAAGGAAAGAAGGTGGGGTAATAAAAGTATATTTTTCGCTTATCCAACACCCGCAAATAATGCGGTTTTAAATAAATTTTAAATACTTTTGTATATTTTAATTAATATTTTTGTGTTTTATGTAATTTACTTAATAGGTATTAAAGTGTGTAAAAAATACTACCCTTAAGAAACCTGTATATTGTGACGTAAATTCTTATACAGGACCGTAGAGTTGGCATCATAGAAGAAAGTACTTAATATTTTTTTTTTATCTTTGGACAATCCACGAAGGCTGAAAGCCTAAATACTAACGTACCGTGGGTGTCTTAAGCAGGGTAAAAGGAAGTTTGTTAACACGGGACTTAAAAACTTAAAGATTTGGGGGAAGGAAAGACCTCCGCTGGCAGTAGGTTCCACAGTCTAGAAACTCTAGAGATAAAAGAACGAACGAAATGGGAAGTTCGGGGCCTGTCCAATTGGACCGTATAGGGATGCATACGTGCGGCACCACGAGTTTCTCTGTTGGGAGCTGCAAGAGGAGGGACTATACTGGATAATTCGTCGGAGCAGAAGCCGTAAAAACATCTATAGAAAAGCGATAGATCTCCCACAGCTCGACGATGGGCAAGAGAAGGAAGTCTTTGAGTAAGTAAAGGATCATTAATAAAACGAACAGCCCTTCTTTGAATGGCGTCAAGAATGCTGAGGGTTGTAGGGGATGCCATTCCCATGAGAACAATATTCCAGAGTGGGTCGAATTTGGGACACATACAAAGTGTATAAATTGGAGGGGAAAAATACTTTTTGGCTCGGAAAAGAAATCCAATCTTTTTTGACGTCGCGGTGGCTATAGATACAATGTGTTTATGCCAGTTAAGGTTATTTTCAAATTTGACGCCCACGAGGTTAAATGTGTCCCCGCTCTGCAAAACCTGGCCAATCATAAGCAAAGGGTGAGTGTTTGATGATTTTTTTCGCGACAAGGAACATGATTGTGTTTTGGATACATTAAATTAAACAAGATTTTTGGCGCCCCAATCCAATATCAAATTGAGATCCTGTGAAAGAGATATCTGCATCGCCCTGTGTTTGTCTTACAAGTCGGGTTGAGAAATTGGCTTGGGAACCTGAAAAGTGGAGTGAAGGGTACTATCGTCAGCATAACTATGAATGGGATTGGTTCTGGACGAAAGAAGGTCGTTGATGTGAAGAAGAAACAAAGTTGGTGCTAGTACTGAACCCTGAGGCACTCCAGCATTAATTTCGTGAAAGCTTGAAGAGTGGCCATCAACAATGAATGATATACATCGATTAGAAAGATAACTGGAGAGCCAAGAGCAGAGTTTAGTTGGAAGACCATAGAAGTGCGTCATGCCAGACTTGGTCGAAAGCTTTAAATATATCAAGAGCAACGATCTGGGACTCACCTAGAAACTGAAGAGACTTGTTCCAGTTGTGTGAAACGAAGGAAACAAGAATAATAATTTAACAAAAAGTCGTACATTATAAAAAGTTTTGCGTGATCCAAAACCTGAAATGCAACCAGATATTTAATAAACTAGTAAAAAGAAAACGTTATTATTTTTTTTTTAAATATGCATTTATATTTATTTACAAGATTTTTTTATGCGTCGTTTCGAACCGAAAATCCATCACATACGTTTTTGTTCTAAAGGTTTGGAGGTTTGAGTTCGCAGGTAAGTATGCAGCCATTTTTTATGACAGGTTGCAGTAAAGTCGATAAAGGGGATGGATAAAATAAATGTGTACTTTAATACCTATAATATTATTACGCATTATTAAAATAATATGTTTCGTAGAGTTGAAAAAAAATTGCAATTTTAAAGAAAAAATTGCGTTATCCGCTTAGAGCGCCCAGAGAAAATTGCTCCAAAGTGATGGCACCAAACCATTTATTTGCCACTTAGCTGTGTAGATATTTAAATCTCTAATAAAAATAACAATAATGTTATTAATTTCTTATATTTTTATAAAGAATGTTATACAATTGTTTATTTTTTTTATGTTAGGTTTTACCATTTAGGCCCAGTTGCACAAAGCAGGTTTAAACTTAGTTCTATTGAACTGAGGTCAGGCCTTTGAACTTTTCGTAAAATCTTAATATTTTTTCAATTCCTTGACACTGGCAGCAATATTGAGATTTTACGGAAAGTTTAAAGGCCTGACCTCAGTTCAATAGAACTGAGTTTAAACCTGCTTTGTACAACTGGGCCTTAATCTTATACACATATTTACCTATTTAGAATTATCCGAATATCTAGGCCCTACATTTAATATTAGATAATAAGTTATGTAGTTTAATTTATTTAAAAATGTTTTATTTTAAAGTAAAAAATATCCTAATTTACTGGACGACCTTGTCTACCTTAGGTGGGCGGCCTTATCCAACCTATCCTGCATCTTCGCCTATTGGTAGGGTCTTAAAAAGGTAAAGGTTTTTCACTGAAAACTTATTCAGAAATTAGGCAACCCATAATATAAACAATATATTTGAGCAATCAGCGCCGTTTTTATTAGAGACTTATATGTTACTGATACTTCACAATATTTAAATTCGCTTAGGTTGTCGGGGCTTCCTAGACCTCCCTTAATAAATTTGCAAATTACCATTGGTGAGAAGCGAAAAAAGTAAATTTATGGTAGTCGCTCATATTTTTACATAAAAAGTCCAGCCAATAATAAAAATTGACGTATCTGAGACTTCTTTCAAAAAAAAACTCTAAATTTTAAATGAATTTGTTTTAACTTACGTGTCTTCACAAAATAAAAAAAAAAAGATGGTAATTTCTTGATATTTGTTGACCTAAGGTATAAAATATGTTGCATAAAATAAAGTTGAAAGACAATAGAAAATTTAATTATGTAATAAAAAATACTTGTTTTTTTATTTTAATAAATGAAGTTAATGGTTGTCACTTATTTCGGGGCCACCCTATGCACATATGTAAATTTACTATGAAAATAAAACCACACCCAAAAATAACGATACATGTGTTTGCAAGTTTTTTCATACAATAAATAACTTAGTTAGGGATCCCTGGACCATTTTTTTCAACTCATTACTAACAAGCCAATTTTTCAAGAGTAGCTTCATTTTGACGGGACTCTGTTAATTTTCATAATAATTATCTAAATAAACCAAAAACAATTTTTTTCTACAAAATGTAAGGTTTTATTAAAGAGTCCCCTACCACCAACATGTATGGTTCACGATGTTGTGAAAAATACCTACTAACCAGCTGATTTTTTTGTATTGATTAAATAATATTTATATAATTAAACAGCCACATTGTCTTACAAATTGCGAGGTACTTCATCCTGGTTTTTTGATATTTATTAAATTAACATATTTAATAGCTGCTACCCCTGTAAGCTACCACCAACGAAAATTGTTGTAGGGAAAAAAGTTTCGCGTCCCGTCAAAATGAAGCTTCTCACGAAAAATTAGCTTGTTAGTAATGACTTTGAAAAAGGTAGATCCGGGATCCCTATAACTAACTATATTTTAAGTAAATAGGTTCCAACTTAGGAAATTTCACTGTATAATCCTAACTTTATTTAATTCTATAAACTAAAAACATATTCATGTAAAGTTCGCAATAGAATTGTTATCCCTCGTATTTCAAGCCAGGGGATGCTTGGACTATTAATAAAGCCTCGGGCTTCTGTACAACAGTGTGCCGGTTTACTAAGTCATAATGTTACGCTGAAACATATTAAACACGTACAACAATATGCACGTTGAGATCGATATGAAAATAGGTTATACAGTGACCAACATAATTGTTGAACCATATGAAAAATTATTTTATTTTTAATTCCTTCATTTTTTTTCTTAATAAACATCTCTACATAAACCCTAACTCACAAAAAACCTATTTAAATTTGAATAAATCCAAACATGTGCGAGGTAGATAAAAGTATTTGGAAAACCGGTGTGGTGGGTGTAATTGAATTGATGGCTAAAAATACAGGGTATAATTCTTTAGCTCATTTAAGAAAAAAAAGTTCATATAAACATAAAATATCTAGAACCTCTTAACTTTTCTTTCAATTTGGCAATATTAATAATAATATTAAGGAGGTAGTTTATCACTAACTTCAGAGGCAACTAAGGAATATTTCCAACAAAAAAAAGGTACGCCACTGACTGTGTAAATGTGTGTAAAATTTTTGTGCTTTCTTTAGTTAAAGCAAATAAAAATACTGCTTTATATCTTCCATTTTTTTTAAAGAAAAAAATTACTAAATTGCATATTTTCAAAAGACGCATTGCGAGATCTTTTAAAAAAATTGGGTTTCATAATTTTTAATTAGCAAATATGTAACAAAAATATTAATTTTTATTTAAATAAGGTTTATATCCAGTACAACAGTTTTTACTAAAATAGGTGTTTTCGAAATTTTTTGTTTTTTGAAAATTTTAACACTCTTTATCTCAAAAGTAAAGACGTTTGCGACATATTTTCATATGAACTTTTCTTCCTTAAATAGGCTAAGAAGTCATAGCCTGTTTCTTTAGCCATCAATTAAGTTACACCCTGTATACAGCGTGTCTACTTAAGTTTGCACCATATGAAAAACTTTTTATTATTAATTTTATTAATAAAGGTTATTCCTTATAAAAAGTTTTGCTTGGTCTAAAACCTTTAATGCAATCATCAGATATTAATTTTTTGCAGTGGTATACGAGGTATGTCCAAAAATATAAATTTTGCTCAAGAGGAAAGTACCCTTATTTTTCATAATATTAAAAATTTGTATAAAAAACAAATATATTTTTAGGATTAAAAATAACACTTAAACATGCAAAGTTTTTATCTGTATATAAGCGCATACATAAAATGTAATATGTAAAAAAGCCTAAGAACTGTCAAAAGAGCAAATAAAAGTCACAGAATCGCTTAATAGCGCAGAAAAAATGTTACAAAAGTTTTTTTTCTTTTAAACAAGCCAATTTGCATATTTAAAAGGTATTTTAAATCTAAAACATCTTTTCCTCATAAAAATGTTTGATATTTTAAAAAATAACGTTACTTGCCTCTAAAGCAAAATTCATATTTTTGTTATACTTGGTATATCACTGCAAAAAAATCTGATGGTTGCATACTGCAGACTATGCAAAACTTTTTATAAAGAATAACTTTTTTTGTAAAATTAACAATTAAAAAAGTTTCCCCATGGTGCAAACTTAAGTAGACACTTTTTACAAGGTGACTTGCGGTTTTTGCGAACTGTTGCTACTTTTTGATAAAACGAAAGATAACAGTAAAAGTTTTTTTATGGCCCTCTTATTTTTTGACATAAAGGGGAAAATTTAATGTTTTTATCTTTGTACCCCTCTCGCATTACACGTACAAAAGTAAAAACTAATATTTGTGGATATAACGTAGAATCCGGTGGAGTGGTTAGATTTTTATTTATTTTTTATATTCTTTGAGATATTAGATACATATTTATCTACTTAACCTAAAAACTAGCCATAATTAACGTATTGCTGTTTTTGGTGCAAGTAAAAAAATTTGTGTCTAAAATTAATTAAATTGCTGACATACATATTGGTACTTCTTAGAACTAAAAGTAATTAATATTATGTGATCATATTATTTGGCACTCTAACAGTGTCAGAATAATTTAAAATAATTAGAACCAAAATATTATTTTTTTGTTCTTTACTTTCTACTGTTAGTACATTGACATGCTGTTGATATCTTAAAAGCCAACAATAATTGACGTACAGGGTGTTAAATTGTTGATGTAGAACTTATTAAAGTCAAAATTAGTAAAATATACAAAGTGTTTAATTAAAAAAATAACTTGACAATAAAAACTTTGTTTTAAAGACACTTTGTAAATAATTAGTATCGCCAATAAAAAAAGGTTTATCCAAATGAATTTTTTTATTAGAGGTTTATTTTTGTATCTTGTACAGGGGTAAAGTTAAATCGTGTATAAATAGAGGTTAGACACCCTTCAGAGTTAACATAAGGATTTAATTAATAAAATATATAATATTGTTTTTTTCTTTATGATACCTAAAAACTGGTTTAAACCCCTTCCGCTTCCGCAAAGGTGTAAGTGAAAATTTCTTTCTTTTTTTTAATCGGCTGTTTTAGAAATTCTAGTCAAACCTACATTTTTTTAATATCTTTTAAAACTTATTACAAGGAAAGGAAAAAATTATTAAATTAAATAGATCCTAAAAAACTCAACATAATATTTTAAAGAATAAATTTTGCTTATTGAAAAAATACAACCGAATGTGAAGGAAGTTTTCACCCTCTTGGGAGTGAATAATGAGATGGGCCCGAGTGCCGGAATAAACAAATTGCGGTGGCGACAAAATTCGACGTTCAAAGTGAGAAAAAAAGCTAAAGTTGGACTTACTTTGATGAAATTCTGGGGTTTATGGATGTGAATAAAAGGGTTATGCCGCTCGTGCCCTAGCTTTTTTATTATTTATTTATGTATGGAAATGTAAGGTCGAAATGTTACGAAAAAAGTGGTCCGACGCGTATTTGTTAGCCGACTTTAAAAAAGGACGAGGTTATACCGGTTAAGCAAGTAGGTATTGGGTTAACGGCCAGTAAAGCAATAAAAAAGATGTATGTGACTAATCCAATCAGAAATGTTTACAAGCGGGTATTCATAAAACTCTTGCTTTTCCTTTAACTCATTGCATATTGCCTCTGAGTTAAGTTATTTAGTTGTACCGGTATATTCGACACCTTTTTTTATGTAAGTACACCGATTACTCTGTAAGTTTTGGACCGATTAAAATTTTTTTTTATTTAAAAGAGTACTTTCGCGGTGTTTCACCAAATAACCTAGTCAGGATCTCAAAAGAGAAAGGTACTAGACTTATTTTGTTAGGCAATATATACAGGGTGAGTCGGGAGGAACGCACCAAACTCTAGGAGTGTATTGTACACGTAAAAATAATTTTAAGAAATCCATATGTTCTTATTCGATTCTCATTTGATTTCAAAATATCGAGCAAATAATATGTTATAAAGTTTACCGCTTTTTATCACAAAACTTGAAAATGAACGTGTCAAACACAATGAAACTGACAAATGTCTGAACGGACCAAACAACCGGTAGTTATCATTTGTGATAAAAAGCGGTAAACTTTATAACATTTTATTTACGCGATATTTTGAAAACAAGTGAGAATCTAATAAGAACATATGGATTTTTTAAAGTTATTTTTACCTGTACAATAGACTCCTGGAGTTTGGTGTGTTCTTCCGACTTACCCTGTATATATATATATACAGGGTGTTATGGAAATACTTTAATATATTTAAACCCCAAAATCCTTGTGTAAAAATAAATTGAATAAAAATTATTAAAAATGGCGGACCACCATAAATAACAGTGATAATGAACCCCAAAATTTTACGATTAAAAAGCAAACCCGCTACTGACCAGCTCTTTAAATCCCTTTAAATACATATGTTTACCTTCTGTCGCTGTCAAAAACAGCTGAAAGCAGTTATAACACGTGGTTACGTCAACGAGCTTGAGAAAAGTTGACAAATTTATTTTGTTCTTTACCAGTTTATCTATGAGTTTTGCTGTTTCAATTCGATCAAACGAAAAACTTACATGATTACACAAATTATCCTTTATTACGCTACTAGGTTGTTCCAGCGTATAATGAATGTAAAGATTACTTTTTCCACAAATCAAGTACACTTTTTAGGTGATTAATTACTTTACAAACTTTTTAAACACTGCGACGCGACACGTATGCGCACAAAGAATTGAATTAAAATACACAAAACGGTATTTTTATTGCAAAACACTATTAAAACAAATTTTACTGCGTTTTTAAATAAAGTTTTTGTTACTTTTCGCTTTTCTTTCATCAAAATTAATAGCCGACAGACGACAGCTGGTTTACACGAGAAAAGAGTACAAAAGATTATTTCCTATGAGACAAATGTACAAAAAACTACTGAATTGTACAGAAAGTGTCCGCAACTCCGATTTTAACCAAATTTGGTATGTTGGGTTTTTGGGGCGCTGATCACGAATCTGAAAGAAATTTTATTTGGAAATGTTTGGTTTCCGAGATAATCATCATCAAAGTTGGCATTTAAACTAACCTTATTTTCACCATTATTCCCCCTTCTTTTTGCACACAATTCTTGATTTAAAGCTAAAGTGGCCCACAGTATTTGATTTTCACCTTTTAAAACCCCGTTTTTCTATGTTTTTTTACACCTTTTATCAAATAAATTGGGAAGGGTCCCTTTAAAAACGTTGCAACCGTGCATTCACTGCTCCACCGCCTTTACCATATTCTGCTACGAATAAAAACGATTGAAAGCGAAGCTATGCAATTTATTTTAAAAAAAGTGTAAAATACGTAGAAGAATGAGGTTTTAAAAGGTGAAAATCAAATATTGTGTACCACTTTAACTTAAAATCAAGAATTGTATGCCAAAAGAAGGGGGAATAAAGTGAAAATGAGGTTAGATCAAATGCCAACTTTAATGATGGATATCTCGGAAACAAATGTTTCCGACTAAAATTTTTTCAGATCCGTGATCAGCGCCACAAACACAGGTGTTTTTACAGTTTAGATGTTTTTTGCAAGAAATTTATTGCAATTTATTCTAACATTTTTGCAGTTTGCACTTAACTGGGTTTATCAATTTACTGAAACTTGTAAGTTCAATTCTTTTTAAACCTTTTTCTTTGTCTCATGGTGTTCTGGTTATGGACAATAAAATGATACTTACAGCGAATTCTTTTGGTTAAACTAGGTGCTTTCAATTTAATTAGGTTTTTTAATCAAAATTTTTTACTACCTAATGCAGGGTTTGTTTTTTCTTGTGATAATTCATAAAAGCTTGATGTCTAGGAACTTATTACCGTGGGTATAAAAAGTAGACGGCATATTTAACATACCTTAGGGATAAAGGAGCCGAAGTGGACATTTTGGGGCTTCTTCAGATGTACGGTTACAAAATGCATGAAACAATTACTTTGTGTTGCTATATTACTGTACATCTCATTGGTACGGAAGAGAAGGGAAGTTTATGGTGAAAGTGTAAAGAGAGTACTCGTGAAAATAAAAGTACTTTGCAGCCAAGAAAAAAATCCTAGCCTTCTAAAAGCTGTTGTAGCTCTAAATGTTATTTAAAGTTATTATTTAATGTAACGCCTACGCCGCTTATAAGTAGATAATAAAAATTGGTTAACTTTTTTTATGCCGGTATATTATTGTCCTCTATTTTGTGCTTTGAAATCTACGATAAAATGGTGGTGCCCTCTGGATAACATTATTCAGTCGTTAAATGGGTTTAACATCTAAAAACCTGGCACCCACGGTACTTAGTACTTAGCTTTTGTGCTACTAACATGGACTGCCATAAACATAAAAAAACTAAATATACTAAATGTACTAGATGTAGTACAATTGTACAGCTGAACATCGCAAATTCGCGTTGTTGTTGCATGATTTAACTGACCAATAAGAAGGCTTCTTAATGCAAGGTTACAGAAAGACGAAATTCGCTTGCCCTGGTTTGCGTTTTAAATAATATTGCGAAGAATTTACCAAATTGTGCGTTTATTAAGTTTTGCATCTTGTTTTAATTTACGTAAAATGCAACGAAATTCAATCGAGTTGACTGACATGGTTTTGTGTTATGGTTTATGGAAGCTAGGCAAAATGCTCGGCAAGCAAGGCTGCTATATCAAGAGCGATATCCAGATCGGAACACCCCAAGTGAAAGAACTTTCGTGTCTGTAGTTCAACAACTTCGAGACCGGGGAAGCTTTCGAGGTGTTAATGCAGATAGAGGCCGAGGATGTACCGAAAACACACTGGCCGCAGAGCAGGAAATTTTAAATTCTGTTCGTGATAATCCTAGTATAAGTACTAGACGATTAACGTCACAAATCGGTCGGGCTTTAAACTTTATAACGTGGCGAACATTACATGAAGATCGTCAACATCCTTATCATGTGCAAAAAGTGCCAGCGTTAAAACCAGAAGACTACGCCTTGCGTAGAAATTACTGTCGGTGGTTTTTGCAAAAAACTGCTAATGAACCAAATTGGATTCGCAATGTGTTGTTTACCGATGAGGCCGGTTTTACTCGCGATGGTGTGTTTAATCAGCAAATAAGTAACAATGAAAACATTTTTGCGCGTGTGAGAAATAGTATGCAGCGGAAAATAAATGCACGTTTGGAATCAAACGGAGGGCGTTTTGACGTATTGAAGGTAAATCGACCTTTATTTAAATATTTTTTTGTTACAATTTATTTTGATATAAGGCTTTTAATAATTTTTTAAAGTAAATTTGTAAAAAAATAGAATATAATAACATTTTACCTTTTTATTCTATTATGTATTTATATCGTTTATTGGGTATAAAATAGGACGTTGGGCAACATCGCAAACAAAGTCGTCTACTGTCTGTTACTAACGAACGGGGACGGTGTTTATAGTGTTTACGTAACCAGGGACGTAGCAGATAGGTGAAAAGAAGGTATTTTTACAAATTGTAAAAAAGTTTAAATTAAACAAAAAAGTACTCAGTGTGTCTCTACACTGTCCCAGGAGTCACCCATTTCAATATATTAAAGTATTTCCATAACACCCTGTATATATATATATATATATATATATATATATATATATATATATATATATATATATATATATTGTATAATTGTAACAAAAAAATATTTAAATAAAGGTCGATTTACCTTCAATACGTCAAAACGCCCTCCGTTTGATTCCAAACGTGCATTTATTTTCAGCTGCATACTGTTTCTCACACGCGCAAAAATGTTTTCATTGTTTCTTATTTGCTGATTAAACACACCATCGCGAGTAAAACCGGCCTCATCGGTAAACAACACATTGCGAATCCAATTTGGTTCATTAGCAGTTTTTGCAAAAACCACCGACAGTAATTTCTACGCAAGGCGTAGTCTTCTGGTTTTAACGCTGGCACTTTTTCCACATGATAAGAATGTTGACGATTTTCATGTAATGTTCGCCACGTTATAAAGTTTGAAGCCCGACCGATTTGTGACGTTAATCGTCTAGTACTTAGACCAGGATTATCACGAACAGAATTTAAAATTTCCTGCTCTGCGGCCAGTTTTCGGTACGTCCTCGGCCTCTATCTGCATTTACACCTCGAAAGCTTCCCCGGTCTCGAAGTTGTTGAACTACAGACACGAGAAGTTCTTTCACTAGGGGTGTTCCGATCTGGATATCGCTCTTGATATAGCAGCCTTGCTTGCCGAGCATTTTGCCTAGCTTCCCCATAACACAAAACCATGTCAGTCAACTCGATTGAATTTCGTTGCATTTTACGTAAATTAAAACAAGATGCAAAACTTAATAAACGCACAATTTGGTAAATTCTTCGCAATATTATTTAAAACGCAAACAAGGGCAAGCGAATTTCGTCTTTCTGTAACCTTGCATAAGGAAGCCTTCTTATTGGTCAGTTAAATCATGCAACAACAACGCGAATTTGCGATGTTCAGCTGTACAATTGTACTACATCTAGTACATTTAGTATATTTAGTTTTTTTATGTTTATGGCAGTCCATGTTAGTAGCACAAAAGCTAAGTACTAAGTACCGTGGGTACCAGGTTTTTAGATGTTAAACCCATTTAACGACTGAATAATGTTATCCAGAGGGCACCACCATTTTATCGTAGATTTCAAAGCACAAAATAGAGGACAATAATATACCGGCATAAAAAAAGTTAACCAATTTTTATTATCCACTTATGAGCGGCGTAGGCGTTACATTAAATAATAACCTTAAATAACATTTAGAGCTACAACAGCTTTTAGAAGGCTAGGATTTTTTCTTGGCTGGAAAGTACTTTTATTTTCACGAGTACACTCTTTACACTTTCACCATAAACTTCCCTTCTCTTCCGTACCAATGAGATGTACAGTAATATAGCAACACAAAGTAATTGTTTCATGCATTTTGTAACCGTACATCTGAAGAAGCCCCAAAATGTCCACTTCGGTTCCTTTATCCCTAAGGTATGTTAAATATGCCGTCTACTTTTTATACCCACTGTAATAAGTTCCTAGACATCAAGCTTTTATGAATTATCACAAGAAAAAACAAACCCTGCATTTTGTAGTAAAAAATTTTGATTTAAAAACCTAATTAAATTAAAAGCACCTAATTTAACCAAAAGAATTCGCTGTAAGTATAATTTTATCGCCCATAACCAGAACACCATGAGACAAAGAAAAAGGTTTAAAAGAATTGAACTTACAAGTTTCAGTAAATTGATAAACCCAGTTACGTGCAAACTGCAAAAATGTTAGAATAAATTGCAATAAATTTCTTGCAAAAATATCTAAACTGTAAAAACACCTGTGTTTGTGGCGCTGATCACGGATCTGAAAAAATTTTTAGTCGGAAACATTTGTTTCCGAGATATCCATCATTAAAGTTGGCATTTGAACTAACCTCATTTTCACTTTATTCCCCCTTCTTTTGGCATACAATTCTTGATTTTTAAGTTAAAGTGGTACACAATATTTGATTTTCACCTTTTAAAACCTCATTCTTCTACGTATTTTACACTTTTTTGAATTAAATTGCATAGCTTCGCTTTCAATCGTTTTTAATCGTAGCAGAATATGGTGGAGGCGGTGGAGCAGTGAATGCACGGTTGCAACGTTTTTAAAGGGACCCTTTCCAATTTATTTGATAAAAGGTGTAAAAAAACATAGAAAAACGGGGTTTTAAAAGGTGAAAATCAAATATTGTGGGCCACTTTAGCTTTAAGTCAAGAATTGTGTGCAAAAAGAAGGGGGAATAATGGTAAAAATAAGGTTAGTTTAAATGCCAACTTTGATGATGATTATCTCGGAAACCAAACCATTTCCGACTAAAATTTCTTTCAGATTCGTGATCAGCGCCCCAAAAAACCCAACATACCAAATTTGGTTAAAATCGGAGTTGCGGACACTTTCTGTACAATTCCGTAGTTTTTTTGTACATTTGTCTCATAAGGAATAATCTTTTGTACTCTTTTCTCGTGTAAACCAGCTGTCGTCTGTCGGCTATTAATTTTGATGAAAGAAAAGCGAAAAGTAACAAAAACTTTATTTAAAAACGCAGTAAAATTTGTTTTAATAGTGTTTTGCAATAAAAATACCGTTTGTGTATTTTAATTCAATTCTTTGTGCGCATACGTGTCGCGTCGCAGTGTTTAAAAAGTTTGTAAAGTAATTAACCACCTAAAAAGTGCACTTGATTTGTGGAAAAAGTAATCTTTACATTCATTATACGCTGGAACAACCTAGTAGCGTAATAAAGGATAATTTGTGTAATCATGTAAGTTTTTCGTTTAATCGAATTGAAACAGCAAAACCCATAGATAAACTGGTAAAGAACAAAATAAATTTGGCAACTTTTCTCAAGCTCGTTGACGTAACCACGTGCTATAACTGCTTTCAGCTGTTTTTGACAGCGACAGAAGGTAAACATATGTATTTAAAGGGATTTAAAGAGCTGGTCAGTAGCGGGTTTGCTTTTAATCGTAAAATTTTGGGGTTCATTATCACTGTTATTTATGGTGGTCCGCCATTTTTAATAATTTTTATTCAATTTATTTTTACACAAGGATTTTGGGGTTTAAATATATTAAAGTATTTCCATAACACCCTGTATATATATATATATATATATATATATATTATATATATATATATATATATATATATATATATATATATATATATATATATATATATATATATATAATATAAAAATAGTAAATAAAAAAACAATTTAGAAAAATAAAGTCGGGTAATAGCATGTGCTATTAAAGTATAATTTTTTTTGTGTATTTAGCATTTTAAGCGAAATATTAGTACTCGACTTAATTTTAAAAAAATATATATTTCAATATTATTTCTTATTTTTTGGTAAGTTTTATTTATCTTTTTGAAATTGGTTTATACTTTCTTTAATAGTAAGATTACGATCAGTACATTTAGTGTATATTGCTTTATTAAAGAATATAAATAAACATTTACACCGTAAATCATGTAATAATAATGCACTGTAAATTATATTTTATATTTTAACCTTTTAATATACTTTATATTTTTTAGAACCAAAACTTTTTTTTGTAGGTGCCGGGGATTAAGCATAATGTCCACCCCTTTTAATTTTTTATTTTTTGTACTACAAACTTTTGAAAAAATATGGATGTAGAGTTTTTTTAATAGGTTTTGCAGGGCTGTAAAAATGTTCTTTAAATTCATTATTATACAGAGTAGATCAAAAAGTATCGATTTTTTAAATGGGACACCATATATATTATTTTACCATTAGGAAGGTATTTTACCAAGCTTTATAAAAATACAACATTTGATATATTCATCTTTAATAGTTTCGGAAATGGCCATATTTAAATGTCTATATAATTTCCATTACATCTACATACACTCTCATCTTATTTAGTGTCGTAGGTAGGTATAATAAAAATATTTTTACTATTTTTTAGATTTAAGTGGTCATATTTTAAAAACTATTTAAGATATACATATCAAATGTAGTATTTTGTAAAACTTTCAACCGAACTTTTTAATGGTAAAATAACATATAGAGTGTCTCATTTAAAAAAATGTATATTTTTGATCTACCCTGGTATTTGGACATAACTCTTAATTCTAAATAATTTTCTATTAAACATTTCTTTGTATTTTTAGGAAATAAGAATACTTTTTTCTTAATCACTTTTTAATCTTTTCACCTACTTTGTATACCACAAAACTTTTAATTAAACTAACTTCTGACAAATTAAAAATAAAAAGTTTTTCATTTGTTGCACACTTAATGGACCACACTGTATATTATTATATATTTTTAAAATGCTTAGACAGCAAAATATTTAACATATAAAGTGTGTCAAATTGAAAAGGTACCACCTTTAATTTGTCAGCCATTCGATAAAAATTCGGAAAAAATTGCAAAAAGCGTAAACTTTGTTTCTTGGGGAATTAATAAACAAATTTAACTAACCATTTAGAAGTAATAAAAACAATCCTTTAAATCCTAAGTGATAAAAGGTATAAGAGTAGCTAGGGTTTAAAAGATATTTTATCCAAAACTGAGGCATGGGACCCAACTCCAAATTTATACCAAAGATGATGCTAAGAAGAACTCTTTGGTAAAGAACAATTTTATTATGGAATTTGCAACAAGAAGTTTATTTTTTGTTTTGCCTTACCCATCAATATCCAAGTTTTAAAAGCGAATTTTCCATTTGTATTTTTTTAAATTTTATTGACGAATCTAAATTTCCCAAAAATATCTGCCTTTTTGTAATAATAAGAGGCATCTGAAAATCTTGCATAAAAAATTGTAAAGTGGAAAATTTCAACTGGCTATAGCTTTTTTTTAAATAGGAATAATTTAGCAATATTTTGGATATGCCAATAAGAGTTAATCAAATTTACGAAAGAGATACAAATAAAGAATTTACTTTTAAAACTTAAATTTTCCTGGATAAGGCCAAAAAATTAAATTAACTTTTTTTCGCAATGACTTTTTATAAAAAAGTTATATGTCGGGACTTCCTTTAATTTTGATATACAGGGCGTTAAAATTTTCAAGACTAGCTATGATTTCCGGCTTCGCTCGGGAGTGGATATGATATATGTATATATATATATATATATATATATATATATATATATATATATATATATATATATATATATATATATATATATATATCATCGGAAATCATAGCTAGTTTATTAATAAAAAGACACATGTAACAATTCTTTAGCAAAAGTTTTGCATGCTTTATAATTATTTATTTACAAAGCTTTACTTGCAAAAATACTTTTATGCTCATTACGCAACAATATCAAATATCGTATTTTGTTGCATTTTATTAAAAACAGCAATGTGTGTGCTTTTTAACAAGTCCCTTAATGTTTGCATCATACCTAAAAATACTTTTAAAACATAATGTTAAAAATATTTCCAGAGAAAACTCTTTATTGTAAAAATTCTCTAAGTATTCTTTTATCTGCTTTTCTTTATTCTGTTTTATATCGCCATAACGTGTATTTTTCAGCAAAGAAGTTAAGACCAAATGATTCAGTAAAAATTACTCCCTTTTCGGGATTTAGTTATACTTTTCTTATTTTTGAGGTAATAAACATTTTGAAAAAAATTATATAAAACTCTACCCTTATTTTGTCAATTAGAATTACCCCTTAAGTTTCGTGATCGATTTTTAAATCACCCTGTATTATATTATATTTATATAAATATTACGTATTTCGATTACAAAACTTTTTAAAATTATTAAATAGAAATCGAGAAGTAAGAATTGTGAGGTATTTAAAAATTTTGTTTAATAAAAACTGTATTTTGACTTGAAGTTCCTTTATTTATTCCATATTTTTTTCCCAAAATATATTTTTTGTTTTTTTGTAATTGTAAATTTTTCTATTTATCTAGGGCAGTTTTTTTATCGCTTTAATTATATTTTTTACAATGTTTATTTTTTAAATAATTGTTATTTATGAAGTAAACTTTAATTTCCTTTATAAACCATAACCATTGGAAAAAAATATAAGAACCATACCCAAATAAATAAAATATATATACTCTGATTAAAAAATTTAAAAAATATATTGAAAACTTTTTTATGCTTTTTTAGCAAAATATTATTTTGTAATATTAAGCTTCTCTATACATTATAAGGCAGTTCCTTTTATCGATTTTATTTCAAAAAAGAAAAACCAAATTTACAAAATGTATTTTTTTTTCCAGAAATTATTAATTGTTAACTAAACTTTTTTTATAAACCATAACTATTGAAAAAAAAATAAAGGAACCATAAAAATACATACAATTTTCTAGCGCATTGGCTATATTTTTTTGCTGTCACGCGCGCGCCGCGTCTCCTGCGTTAAACACTGCAGACTTAAGTTCAAACAGGTTTTGTAGTTTAAAAGCACTTATGCAGATTCTTTGAGTACACAACTACCTAGAGGCTTTCGTGCATTATTAGTGTAATCTTTTACGGATGAAATTTTTGTTATTGGCCTATTTTTTTGGTATGCGAATCTTTTGTGCCAATGAGTTTTGATAAAAGCAGCGATATTTAACGTATCTTTTAAATTTTTGGCTTGGTAATAGTCGGAATTCTAGAATATTGGGTGTTGACTTTGTAAACCTTCCAATCCACTACAGTAGGTCGTTCGCCCAAATATCAATTTTTATTCGACAGTGACAGATCCACTTTACGACTTTACTTCTGTTAAACCCGTCCAGCTGTATTCGGCTTTCTCTTGGTTTTAGAAAAGTTTTTAAGAACATTCATGTGAAAACCATTATTATTTTTTATTTTTAAAGTCTACGAACATAAGGCCGGTTTCTTTTTTTTTCTTCTTCCTTTCTTTAACCACCCGACATGAAAGTTATTTTTTAAGTTGCCAGCTTGATGTTAGGCATCGTAAATTAACCACACGAGACCTTTTTATGCTCATGACAGCAAAGTACTCCTTGTCTGAGTCTGAGGTTGCAAGCTTCCTGAGCTGTAGATGATCAGTGTATAGCCGCACCAGAAGTACAACGTCTAGCGGAGTTTTTACAGCAGCCCTGTGGAAGGAATATTTAAGCTCCAAGGCAGTCTACGTAGAGGACACAACTCAGATTAGTCCCATAAATAGTATTTTTTTTTCAATTTAAAATTAAAATAAGCAGAGTTAACTTAAATTACATAAAATCAAAAAAACTAAAATTTAGCTTCCACATGAATATGTTTATTTGTTTTGATATTTTAATTTTGAATATGTTATAGTAAAACGTGACTGGATAGCGCATATGTAAAAGTTTGCAAACTTAATGCTGAAGATCTTTGCTTACAATTGTACGAAAACCTTTTAAATCTTACAATTTTAAATTAATTATTCTTCATTTAAAGAATACCGTAGATTTTATTAGAGTGTTTTATTTCATTCTGGGCTCAATTTTTATTTTTTTGGTTTGTCTATAGAGACCACCTTCTGAAGTTTAACACAACTGGTTTTTTTCTGTAGATGGCGCCCAAATTTTAATTCATTACCTCCAGTACCTAGCTACAACCATTACGACCAATATTAACGACACATACCTAACATCTGCTCTTAACTCTGCTAATTCAAAACGCAATAAATTATTTTTACCGACGGACCTCATATAGTTCTTAAATTCTCTTTTTTTTCTTTTTTCTTAAAATGTTTTACTAAATAATGTACAAATATTTTGTTTTTATTACAATAAATTTATGCATAACATACAGGTAATTTTATCGATATGGACCTTAAATACTAGGTAATTCATAATCTTTAACCTGATATTGTAGCATTACTTTGTTTGCTTCACAATAATAGTTATTTATTAGATAAGTGAGTTATATTACATATAAGTCACGCAAGAAAAGTTTAAGGTTTAAGGTAATTTTTCTTAAGTGACTTATATGTAATAACTCACGTGTCTAATACAAAATTTTATCCAACACTTTCGTATAAATCGTTTTTAATATCGAAAATAATTTGAAAACGTCATCCATTATTTGTTACTTGTCATTGTCAACACCAGCAACAAAATTTTGTATTGTCTATAATTCACTAGTGAGCTAAAGGGTACTTTAGCTCACTAGTGACTTATAGTACACTTTATATCCTCAAAATCTGATCAATTATGTAGATATTATATGTAAGTGTTGGATAATAGTTATTTATTAGATAAGTGAGTTATATTACATATAAGTCACGCAAGAAAAGTTTAACTCTCGAGCCCGAAGGGCGAGAGAGGTAATTTTCTTAAGTGACTTATATGTAATAACTCACGTGTCTAATACAAAATTTTATCCAACACTTTCGTATAAATCGTTTTTAATATCGAAAATAATTTGAAAACGTCATCCATTATTTGTTACTTGTCATTGTCAACACCAGCAACAAAATTTTGTATTGTCTATAATTCACTAGTGAGCTAAAGGGTACTTTAGCTCACTAGTGACTTATAGTACACTTTATATCCTCAAAATCTGATCAATTATGTAGATATTATATGTAAGTGTTGGATAAATTGTATTTAACCATGACGCACTTGTGCCTTTGTGTACAGGGTGATCATTCTTAAGTCGGCACTGTTGCTAACTTTTTTATTATTGGATATATGAAGTCCGTTAAATTAGTAAAGTTGTAGTACATTTTCCGCTGATTGACGTGCTACCAACCGAAAAATAGTTGAACATTAAATTTTCAATTTATTACAAAAAAATGCTATTCTTAAGTGAACCACCCTGCATAATATATCACCATTCGAAAGATCTATCAAAAAGCTTTAAACAAAGTCCACATGTAATATATGCAACTTTTAATAGTTTCGGAAATATGGCCATCCTCGGAAATTTATTAGTTAACCGGCAATTTTGAATAAAACACTTTGTATATTACATTACCATTAAAAAGATATTTTAAGGAGCTTTAGAAAAATACCAATGTCTAGCTCCTATAGTTTTGAAAATATGACCAGCCAAATCTAAAAAATGGTGGATATTATAGTGTCTATTTTATCTTTGACACTTAACTTAGTACTTATAGCTTAGAGCTGAAGATATAATGAAAATTTAACATAAATTTCAGATTTACATGGCAATACTTTTAAACTATTAGATATAGACACATCGAATGTAGTATTTTCCTAAAGTTCTTTAAACTATCTATTTAACGGTGATGTAATTTATAAAGTGTTTTATTTAAAAATGCCTGTTTACTATTAAATTCCCGAGGATCGCCGAATTTCCGAAACTATTAAAAATTGGATGTATCACATATAAACTTTTTTAAAGCTCTTGATAGATCTTTTAAATGCCTGAATATACAAGATGTTCTATTTACAAAAGTAAATTTTGTGTAAAAAATCAAAAAGCCGATGTTCAATTGTTTTTCGGTTGGTAGCACGTTATTTAACGAAAAAAGTACTACAACTTTACCAATTTAACCGACTTCGTTTCTATAATAATGAGAGAGTTAGCAATAGTGCCGACTTAAAAATGATTACCCTGTATAAAATCTATAATTTTTAATTTTACCAGCTAATTTTTAATCTGTAACTATGTAACGTACTTTTTTGCATTACAATTTATTTAGCCATAACGTACCAGTAAATTTACGAATAGTATTATTATTATAATAATTATTATTATTTTAATTATTAATTAATAGATAATTAACAATCTGTTACTAATAAATGCAACATTATTTTGTTTACATAAGAAAACTCTCCTTTTTCGACAGATAAAGAAGAACTTTTCGTATTTAACTGTTTAAAGGGAGATTTCTCTTTTGCATATATCAACGACCGTAGGGAATTATTTTCATTTATTTTCTTATTAGTTTGTTTACTTCACAATTTATTTAACCATAACGTACCAGTAAATTACTAATTAGGTTATTCACAATTTTTAACTGGATAATATACCATTATTTTGTTTGCTTTATAATTTATTTAACCATGACGCACTAGTGCTAATGCTAACACAAATTCTTGAGGCTAAAACATGACGATCTAACCCAATTTACCTTTGTCCAAAAGGTAATGGATTTGGTGTTAAAATTTTTTTGTTTGGTAGCATTCTGATTTGGGTGCTTTAAAAATAATTCTATTAAGTAACATTTGGATAAAAAGTCCTAATCTTTAACATTTTTACATAAAATAAGGAAAACTTGTAAACGTTGATTTATTTTATCGTATGCCTAATTCTAAGCTATACAGAATATTTTAGAATTAGATACTTATTTTTGTAGTGTAAATCCTACATTAAAAGAAAGGTTTAAATTACCCACGTCCTACATGTCCTGACTTTTGAGATGCAGAGTGTAAAAATATATTTTTACCACCCAGTATCTTAAAAGTTATGAGATCCAGCACATAAGATTATGTGAACTTTTCTTTAAAAATTATCTACGGATTTACACTCTTTGAGATTAATATCGTATTTTTAAACACCCTGTTAAGCTTAGATTTGGCCATTCAGGAAGTTAATTTTTTTGAATCCAGATAAGTATCTTAAGAACGGTTACTTAAATTAAATTCTACCAAGTATAGTTAAAGCATATGAATTTTTAAATAAAAATTATATATACAGGGTGACTCACAATTTTCTTTTTTTTTTTAATTTAAGCAAGATGTCGCAGGTGGTGCCCTGTAGAGTTCATAATATAATTATTAACAAATTCCGGTTACCAGTCTCTTAAAGCTTATTCTAGCTAAACATTGTGACAATACACTGTGTAAGGCTTTCGCGGCCATTTTCTGCTAAACTTATGTTTCTTTGGCTATTCGGTCGTTGTCATAGAGTTTGTTTTCTTGACGTTTTGCCAGCGCGAGTGGTTGGCATCCTCAGAAGGTTGTAGGAAGACTACTAACTTTATTGGTTATAAGGTATATATTATGATCCACTAGGCCAAATTCAATTTTAAAATTAAAAACATCGAGTTAGGGTCTAAAAATATGAAGTAACTAATAAGTATGGTATGTTTTTAAAAAGCTTTTATCCGTCAAATTTAGTAATTTAAGAGCGCATAGGGTGTTCCATAAGTAAAATCATTTGTTTAGTAACAATACCTAAAAAAATAACTATTTTTAAAGAATCTAACTTTACCAATGGCTTTTACGTAAAAATGTCAACTGACTACAAGACAACTAAAATACATAAAACGTAAAAAAAATAATCAATTATAAAACAGTAGCAAGTCTTTATCTCTAATAATATCCAAGGTATTCTGCATCGAAATCCAGACATTTAATACATTACAAGATACCAAATACCGTAGGTTCTTACATACGTTTCTTATGGGTGGTATTTTTTAGATGTACTTGCAATTTACCTACCCCTAGGTCTATGATAGTATACATACAGCGTTTATGATAAGTAATGAAAACAATTTTCTATCCGAAGCGTATAAGTCTAAAATTAGTGTTTTTGGTAAATGGTTATATTTTTTCCTAAATATAATTAGGTAGGCTTTATTCAGTCATGATTATACTACTTTATTTTTATATATTTTTTAAAATATATGGATTATATGTAAATGGCAGGCAATTTTTCAAAACTTCTAAATATGCACATACGGTGTTTGTTTGTTGGATGGCAATATTATGGTATTATATAATAAAAACTTATTGCACAAAGGTCACCAAAAGTGGCAAACTTGCACGGGTTGATTTTCTAAAAACTTAAGACCATATCCAAGACTACACCAAATGTTTAAGACTTGGCACAAAATAAGGATTGTCAGTCGACCCGATATACCGGAGCTGTCACCGCTTTATATTCTGGCAAACCTATTTTATAGATAGAAATCCATTTAAAAATTTGAAACAAAATATCTTATTTACTGTAAACATCTTTGTAACCTTAGTTAAATATTAATGTTTAAAATAGTACCCCTTTCTACTCGCCAAACATATAGATACATAGCAGAAATATAGGTGTCCCGACAATAACAAGCAAATTTATACTACCCGATACAAAATGTACGATTTTAATAAATTTTTAATTTATTTCCTGCTATAATAAAAAAATTTTTTAAACCTACCCAATATTTGTAACAAATCAAAAACAAACTTTTTGCTTATCTGTTTTGTTTTTCTTTTAACCCCCACCAATAAATTATTTCCTTCATCTGAAAAGTGCGAAAAAGTTATTTTCAAGCGATTGTACTCAAGATTATACCGGCTGGTAAGAAAGGCAGAAAGTTTTTACAAGAATCCCATTATAAACTTTTCTTTGCATAATATTTAAGGCATTCAAAGTAGCTGAATAGAAACTGCCAAGAAGAACATAAGCTCTTATATTAGTGGCGCAACATAGACAAGAGAGATGTTAGATTTAACTTAATTGTTTAGGCAAATACACTAATAAAAAAAGAAGAGGTAAGCATATTGTGTAACATATAGATGAAGAGATATACCCGATAATAGTAAATAGTAAGGGGTTCCCTGGACCATTTTTACCATTTATTACTAAGCAGCTAATTTTTCTTAAGTAGCTTTATTTTGGACGAGACGCCCAACTTTTTCTTTGGTGGAAGCTTACAGGGGTAGCAGAAATAAAATGTGTTGATATGACGAATATTAAAAACAGGGATTTTTTGGTAATTTTTAAGATAATTATCTTAATAAACCGAAATAATATTTGTCCTACAAAATGTATGGTTTTATCAAACAGTCCTCTCCCACCAACATGTATGATTACCGATGTCGTGAAAAATAACTACTAACCAGCTGTTTTTTTTACTGTTGATTAAATAATATTTATATTATTTAACACCCATATTGTCCTACAAATTGCGAGGTACGTCATCCTGGTTTTTATATTTATCAAATCAACGTATTTAATTCCTGCGACCCCTGTATGCCACCACCAACGAAAATTGTTGTAAGGAAAAAGTTGGACGTCTCGTCAAAATGAAGCCACTCACGAAAAATTAGCCTGTTAGTAATAAATGGTAAAAATGGTCTAGGGATCCCTAACTAAAAGTTTTAGTGAGAAGGAGCTAGCCAAGTTCAGCCACCACCA
Source organism: Listronotus bonariensis (assembly GCA_014170235.1). NCBI lineage: Eukaryota > Metazoa > Arthropoda > Insecta > Coleoptera > Curculionidae > Listronotus > Listronotus bonariensis. The sequence continues at coordinate 19,740 of JACEGR010002249.1, read as the reverse complement.
GGATTCTGGATAGTTGCACAATTTTTTTCAATAAAAAAAAATAAAAAATTAAATAATTTATTAATTTTTGCTTTAGGTGGTATAATATATTATTTTAAATACAAAGTTGCAAAATTGTTTAAAAGAGTCCTTTATTTCTGTTGATTAACGAGATATGACAAAAGTTTTTTTATAAAACTTGTAGGGTTTTTAAACGGTCTTGTACCAAAATATTTTTAGTGTATACATAGTGCCAAAAAAAAGTTATAGCCAAGAAGTTAGATTTTTAAATTGAAACTACTATTTTTGTTTGCAGAATCAGATTCAGAATAATAAATTTTATACCGTACGTTATTTTATTTTTACACTTGTAGCGACATTGCCACCGATTTATAATTTACTTAAACTTTCGCAAAAAACATGTTACCCCAAAGTTGGGTGAAAACGGATATAATTTATTTATTAATAAGACTTAGCTAGGTGTTTTAACACACTAAGGGCCACAAAATAAATTCCTGTAAGAAAATTCACTAGATCTTATAGAGGATATTTCTTATAGCATGTCCAATGTCCAATATTTCAATATTAAAATTCCTGTATATTTGGCAAGAATAACACAAAAACAGCACAAAGTAGCACAAAGTAGCACAAAGCAGCACAAAGCAGCACAGAGCAGCACAAAAATTATTATTATTTTTTTTTTACTTTTTATACCTAAGCATTATCAAGGTTAGTCAAAATTTCAGTTCGGTACAACAAACACTTTTTAAAAATAATTTTTTAACGCAAAAGTAGAGACTAAAAATTTTGATTACCTTTTTATGTAGTAAAAAAATACTTATTTTTAAGTTACTTAATTTAACAAAATATATTTTTGTAATTTAAAATTTTTCTGTTTGGCATAAGGCAAAGTTTATTCTTAAAAAATGTATTGTCTTCTGTATTGTCCAAATCTAAAATAAAGTATTTAAAAAAAACAAATAAAAAAAACCAAAACAACAAAAAAAAACTACTAAAATATTTTTGATAACTCTTTAATTATACAGAGTGTTTCTGAAAAGTACGGAAAAAAGCTGCCACAGATTCCTGAGGCTAAAATATGACGATCTAACCCAACTTACCTTTGTCAAAAAGTGAATGGTTTCAAATATACAGGGTGTCAAAAATTTATTTTGATTTTAGTTTTTTATAACTAACTTTGTTAATAATACGTATATGGTCACAATATTTAGCTAAAAGGGGTTTTAGAAGGTGAAAAATAGGAGTTTGCTATCAATTTCATTGTAAACCTTAAATGGCGCGACCTATGGTGTCTTGCACAAATTAAAAATGTAATAACTTTTTTGACGTTACGTTACTAAGATATCTGGATTTTAAAAAATCACTTTCTGTATGGCGAGGTCTAAGCTTAACAGGCTGTTTTAGAATAAGATGCATGCTGTTTTAGAATTAGATGCTAATATTTTAGAGTATGAATCTTTACGTGATTTTAAAAAGAAAAGTTTATCCAAACCTATGTCCTAAATGGTCTAACTTTTGAGATACAGAGTGGTCAACAGAGCTTATTTTTTAAAAAGTTTACCACCTTTTATCTCAAAAAATATATTTATTTAAGATATAGGTTTATTTAAACTTTTCTTCTTAAAATCAGATTCACACTTTAAAAAATGCGCATTTAACTTTAAAACATTCTGTATAGCTTAGACCTGGCCGTAAAAAAGTGTTTTTTTTAAATCCAGATATCTCAAAAACTGTTGCCTAAATCAACTTTATTCAGGTATACCTTTATTAGGTAAAATTTGTTAAAAAATAAGAATTTTTCTTTAAAAATTACATACAGGCTGATTTAAAGAAATTGTTTCGTTTTTAAGGTTAACAATTAAATTGATAGCAGATTCTTATTTATTACCTTACAAAACCCCTTCTAGCCATAAATTGTAACAATACACCTTTTATTACCAAAGTTATTTATAAAAAACCAAAACCAGAATAAATTGTTAACTTGTACCTCCGAAACCATACACTATTGGACTAAGGTAAGTTGAGTTAGATCGTCATATGTTAGCCTCAGGAATCTGCGGAATTTTTTTTCGACACCCTGTATATTTAAAAAATATATTTTTTTTTAGCGACTGGTATTACGGCAAAATTTTGGATTTGTCACCTGTGTCAAAAATGCATACATAATATGAAAAAAAACTTGTCTAACCTCGTATCATTCCGAATTACTGCGGTTTCCTGCGGAAAGAAGCATTAGGATAGGGATATTTAGTTGCCCAAATATCATTGGTACTGTGGCAACAGGTGCCATAAAAAGTTTTTTTATGGTACTGGCTAAACGACCGCCGGCGGTTTAACTCAATTAAAAGAAGAAAACCGCCGTCCAAAGGTTTAATCTATTAAGGTATATGAATATCGCCAAATAATGGTTAACTCTTTTATTCAAAGGTTGCCGAATATTGGCTTCTTAAAATTTACTTAAAATAAAATTGATTAAATAATTTTTACATGGTAAAAGACTAAGAAAATATTTACATATATATATTAATGATACAATACAATTTAAAAACGAAATCTTTGCATTATTTTTACCAAATAAAAATTGTAAATGTATTAACACATTTTCTAACTACCCAATTCAGCTTGTATGTACTTTTCGTCAAGTTTTTCTCAATTTGGCCCATTTCCTTTATTTTCTTTTATCTTTTACTGCGTATCACGACCAGGCAGTTAAAGCATTGTTTCAATTTGTTTCAGCAATGAAAGGCCGGATAATCAACTGCTCGCCGCATCAGGATATTTACTTTTTGGAGACCCATGCGAAAAACGAGGTAACCGAATTTTATTTTACTAAGTGTTTTCCATTTTCGATTTTCTTTAATTTTTTTGACTAAGAATATGGCTTAAACAAATAGTATCTTAACTTTATTAATACATAAAAATATACTGTGAATTTCTTTAATGTCCCCCTTCCTTTAATTTTTTAAACAGATTAATTTTAAAGAGGAATACTGGTGATAACATAACGGGTAGAAAAAGAACATATTTTTTAAATAAGGCACCCTGTATATTATATTACCAATAAAGAGCTCTTTTAAAGGGCTTTAAGGAAACACCATCTTAGGTACATCTTACTTTGTTAGTTTCTGAAAATATTGCCATCCAAATCAGGTATTTCGGTAATGTTTTAAGTACTGCCATTTTGTGTTGGGTGTGTTAAAATGATATGCCACAAGACCCCTCTTTTATTTCCAAGATGAAGCCCAGTCGGCGTCTTAAAATTTTCATCCGTCAATTTTACTCGAACATATATAGTATTTAGGCATTTTATATTCCTAAATTTTACTCTTTTAAATTGTTTTGTTTAAAAACTAAAGGGAGGGACATTAAAGAAATAAACTGTATAAATAACGGTTAACAAAATTTATATTTATATATTCAGATCAAAATTTTGTATCCACTGTGTGTCTACATAAGTTGGCGGCATATGGAAAACTTTTTTATTATTATTCATTTTACAAAAAAAGTTATTCCTTATAAAAAGTTCTGCATGGTCCGGAACCTAAAAGGAACCATCAGATATCAAACTGTATTTACCAGTTTTGGCCAAAAATATAATTTTTGCCTAAGAATTTATAAAGAAAGGATATTTAGAATTAAAAATGGCCTTTAAATATGCAATTTTGTTTATTTACAAAAGAAACATTTTTTTTCTGCAGTAATGATGAAAATTTAGGTTTGTACGTTAGTGCAATACATTTCATGGTTATAAATGTTATAGAATTATTGTTTTTTTGTAATCAGACAAGGTAAGTATGGCATTTAAAAGTGTCGGTCTTAATGATGGTCTATATAATATATACCTTGGGGACTTTATATTGACAATATATACCTAGTAACTTTCCCCGTTTACTCTTTTTAAACCAATGAAATACATTTTTCTTTTAGGTGTTTTTTTAATTTATAGTATCGTTTGGTTAAAAGCACTTGACAGCATTAAAAAAATTAAACACATACCTTATTTTTATTTTCTTTGAAAGGACAGTCCATCCTAATTTATTTTAAATTCACTTTAAATGTTTTTATTTTTTGTGGATATTCGCACTTACTTCTTACTTTAATGTTTTGTATTAACATAAGCAAAAAATACTATTATATTAAATGGCTATTGACCAAGGTCCAAGGTCAGCCTTAGATATTTGCATTTCCTTTTAAAGTAAAGCTATTTGGACTTTTAAGCTTAAATATTATTTTTTTGTGTAAACAACACTACTTAAATAATTACAAAAAGAGGAGTTTTAGACTTTCATTGTCTTTATTTTATTTATTTACACAACGTTTCGAGCCGTACTATCTTTGTCCGTTTTAAAGTTTAAACTATTCTAAATCCTAAACCTTCCAAGTTTATATACAGTGGGATTTACCCGTGATGGAGTTGGGTGCGGTCAAGCGAGAGATTTTTAACCAGAACTCCGGCATTGGTGCCCTTTAGGAGTGATTTCCAAATGTTTATCATTGTTTTCAATAATAATGGCTTCTCTAAATTTTAGCTCTTAAACATGGTCTGCGATGCTAGATTTCCATTACCCCTCTGTGTATCTATAAGCTCTATAAGTCTTACATTTAAAGGACGTTTTGTTTCTCCGATATATGACTTTACATTGGCATGGTACCTGATAGATGCGATCTTTCTCCTATTTAGACACATAAAGGGTTTTGTTGCTTCTTAATGTAGATCCAGATTTAAAGACCGTCTTAATTCCTTATTTTCTGATTATGCGTCTGATCTTTTCGGACGTTCCATTCACATATGGAATTGTTAGAAGAGAAACAGCATCTTGTTCGGTCGGTCGCACTATTGGTTCCACATTAGAAGTATTAATAGTCCTATTTATAGATCTTTTAGTATATCCATTCTAAAGCAAATCCATTTTGATGTTGCCTAGTTTAGCATCCAAAGTGGTTTTGTCGCTGCATATTGTGGTCGCCCGTTCTGGATGATTTTCACGAAAACCAAACCCTATGTGTCTAAACAGGAGAAAGATTGCATCTACCGGGTACCATGCCAATTTGGGACGTCATAAATTGGAGAACGTTTTGTTTCTTTAATGTAAAGTGTAAAAACTTGCACAGTTCAGACAACATACACAGGCGGGTAAAATATCAAAATCTGGGATCGTAGACCATGTTTGGTCCCAACAACATAACATCAAGTTGTCAGAGGCACGGGTTGTTTACAGGGAACCACATTGAAAAAAGCAAAAATTTAAGGAAACCGTTTTCATTAAATACAATAATAATGTCTTTAGCAAACCAAGTGTGGAAATACAAAACATTTGGAAACCACTCTTAAAGCGCACCAATGCCGGAGTCCTGGCTGAACAACACCTCACTTGACTGGGTCCAACTCCATCACGGGTGAATGGTCCTCCCCAACTGTATATAAACTGGGTGGCTTTAGAGTTTAGATTAGTTTACACTTCTTTATTATTAATAATAATGCATTGCCTACTACATTCAAACATTACTTAAATAAGTAATTAATCCAGTCTAATTAAACTTGATGTCTAATGATGGTAAAATTAGTCTTTTATAGTCGTTTAACACAATTCTAATGTATTTTCGACTGGCAACAATACGCGATAACATTTAAAGCAAAGAAACTTTCTGGAAAGTTTTACCTAAGTATTCATAGTTATCGCATTGCACAACAAGAGCTTTCAAAGTTGGATATAATAATAGACAAAATTGCACAGGATATCTTTTTAACTTTTAAAGTAAATATGTAGTTTTAATGAGGTACAAATCTATAAATAAAGTTTTATGTCACCAATCGACAAATAATTTTTGTTTATCATTTATAAAAAAACTTGCTGTTTGAAGTCGCCTATATTTTCTTTAAAAACTAAGAATAGGAGATTAAAGAAGTTTAATAGGTTTTAAAAATAATTTTAGGTAATTGGTGGCATTACACAGGCTCGGCAAGAACAAGTTTTTTTTTATGAAAGACAATTTTTATAGTTGAATTAAAATATATATTGTTTCTGTACAAAATTTGAATATAAAACTTAAAATATAAAATGTTTTTCGAATACACCCTTTTTATTGGCAGTACTAGTGTTTGAAAAACAGAATTTTCATTGTTAAGTACATGTTTTTAAATGGACCACTCTGTATATTTTATCATATTTTGTTACTGTAATAAATTCTAAAGACAAAAATGTCTTCCTTAAAAAATAGTTTTCTCAATACAATATGTTTTTTTTTAATTAACAATAATTTTTAAGGCAAAAAGATTGGCCTTTTAAGATTTTCCAACTACAATATTTTCTTTTTTCTTCTTTCCGTATGGTAAGGAAGGGGGGCGGTGTTAACCCAACCATACGGATTAAAAACATACCATGAAAGGACTTTTCCATACTAATTTTATCTTGCTTATGCAAGAGTGTGGGGGGTTAAACCTCCAAAACTCCCCTTATATACGCCGATAAAATAAATTGTTCATTACTTTTTAAATAAAAAATGGTTACACACTAAAAAGAAACAGACCACTGCATTCAGTATTACGTATTTTTTAATATTAATATTATTATTTTATTTATGAAAAGAAAGTCTGATATTTAATAAATGCCCTATTTAATTTTTAACCTCTTTAAAAATGCGTTTTACAGGATTTAAAATTAAGCCAAAGTACATAGATAAAAAGAATCAATGTTCGTAGACATCAGACATTTCGTCTCGGTCAAGTCGCTTTCTTAAGTTTGTTTATTTTCTTTCGACCCCGATTTAAACTTGTTCCCAGTTTTTTAGTGTTAAAAGTTTGCTTAGTCTCGGCTTCTACTTGTTTTATTTATTTTGTGTTCTATTTGATCTTTTTCCTAGTAAAATCGAATTAAACTTAAGCCCCGCTAAACGTTTGTCTTTTAACATAAAGTTAAATGTTTTTATGCTTTGCGGTGTTCTTTTATAAAAAAGTGATCACGTCCGAACGGCAGCTCTCCGTCTTAGTTGAAACCATAAATCGGGCGTAATTGTACCCCAAAAATAAAACCCTGCAAAGAATATTTGCAATAATTACCATTTTGCCCACAAGTGCCCACAGCAAAAGGCCGAGGAAAAAGAGAACCTGCCGAAGGCAGTTTGCCGTATTGGCGTTCAATTGGTAGCAGAATTTTGCCACTCCAGGAATTTTTATTACCACAAGTGGTGTGAGAAATTTAAATTAATTAAAGAAAAAAGGCGATATTGCAACTGTGTTTGAAATTTACCACGATCCGCTGGGCCTGCACTCCTGCAGTATTCCTGCAACCCGCAAATTTAAATAATTACTTGCCAAATTATTATAATTTATGGCGAATGCGCCGGTTTGTTTATAAAATTATTAAATAATTAAGTCCATTGTATCATTGTTAAAATAAAATGCTACAGCTTTTTGGTTCACCTTAAACTTGAAGAGAAAAAAACCAACTTTTAAATCGCGCCCTGGTCACAATACGTAGCACCTTATGTATAATGCACCTTTTCCATCACTTGCAGCACTATATATAATAAACAAGCCAAGTACACGTCAGCCTTCCTTCAATTTGCCGCCCCGTCACGGTTTCACCCGCGGCAGACACCCCGGTTTCCCCCTCCCCTTTATCCGGGGCTAAATTTAGTCATTCGAATGTCGCGAATAAATGATCCATGGTGGCTAACTTGAGCAATGATTCATTTTAAATGAACAATATGTTTTGATAAAATAAAAATGGGGTGTTTTCATTTAAAATTGTTTGAAAAATTTCGAATTGTCTCTCATCAATTACATTAATAATGAAAATTACCAAATGTAAGTGATTTATTAAAGAAAATAAAATTTATTAATAGCTGCAAAAGTTAATTAGGCCATTCTTCTAATTCCACAGCCTACTTAGCAAAACAAAAGTATTCAAAGCAGAAATAATGGCTGTACTTAATTTTATTTAAAGAATTTTTTGGCGCCATTTTAAAAAGAGCACCATAAATGATATATGTATTATTGAAAAGGGGATTTATTAAAAAATGCGAACTGCTGCGAGTTGATGGTAATTCCTGTTAAATCGAAAATTATTTTGAGGTTGTAATAATATCAAAAAATGTTAATATGCTGTTATAATACTGTAAATTCTTTATTCGTCTTTCTTAAAAACTAAAAATAAAATTGACGGGTAACAACATCTTGTGTCACCCGGTATACAGGTGTGGAAACCAACTTGCCGATTATTGACGCGAATTGACGCGCTTGTTGCAGCCATAAATTACGGGAGAGTACATAGTAGATTGGTGGATGGGATTGAACGTACCTATTTGCTAAGGACCACGCGTATGGTTTCCATACCGGTAGTATAATAACCCATAAGTATTTATCTAAGAATGTCCCGAAAACTTTAGTAAGATAGGAAAGAAATTAATATTATAGAAGTTACTTTTATTCTCAACTTAGCACATATCCAACTTTGACGCTTTATAACTGTAAAACTAGAGGTGATTGGACATTTTACAGGGTATTCCATTTAAAAGAAAAATGGCATATATTATGATTATTTTTTAATAAATTCAAGATAGTTAGTCGATATAATATGTTAGCTCGGAGAATTTAAAATTGTATTAAAAAAACAATTGCCTGAAAAACAAGAGAAATACGCCATTAATAATGCATTTTTTAAATGAAACACCATATTTATAATTATATTTTTTAATTATTTGCATTAAATGTCTGTCTAACTGTTTTTGGGTTATTAACGCTTAAAGGGTCCTATTTTGGCTAATATTATTTAATTAAATACAGTGAGGATAATAAAAGTTCATCTCTCCTTTATTTTTTAAATAGAACAAGATATTAAGATCAAGTAAAATTTAAGTAAAACGGTGTTACCTTAACTACTATTTGGCATAAAAATGATTTCGGTCACGTGGCCTACTGTTAAGGGGACACTACCAACTTTTTGATATGGATGGAGGCGTGATGTAGAATTAAAGTATTTTAAAATAGGGTGCTACATAAACCCCTTTTCTAATTGGAAATAAAAGTTGCGAGTGCCCCCTTGACACTAGGCCACGTGACAAAAATATTTTAATGCCAAAAAGTAGTTTATTACCCTTTTACCCAAATTTAATCCGACGTTAATATTTTGTCCTTTTTAAAAGTTATGGGGAAGATAACTTTTAAAAACCGCCCTGTATGTACAAATTGGAGCCAAACTTTAAACGTTTGTAACCTTAAAACGAATCGGCCGATTTAAAAATAAAACAGTGGTGACTAGGAAATTAAAGGGCCTTTAAAACAAGGTGCTACATGACATCCCTTTCAATTTGAAAAAGAAAAGTTGATAGTTCCCCGTTGGCACTAGGCCACGTGACCGAAATTATTTTTATGCCAAAAAGTAGTTTAAGTGGACACCCTTATACCCAAATTTTACTCGATCTTGATATCTTGTCCCATTCAAAAGAAAAGTGTGGGGAGGACTCTTAACAACCTCACTATATACCAATACACAATAAAGGTAATACAGGTGATTACCTAATACTTCAAAGTCATTAACATTTTTACTCATATGTATAGTGACGGAATTAAAATCTCGTACACCTAATTTTTCCCATTGTGATGTTGGCTTTTGCGTACGTGGATCACCTGGAAATATACCTTACTTGACAAATTGTTATGTGTCACACATTTTTAAATTATAATATTTTACTTTTTTTAATTTTGGAAAATGAATGAACTAGGGAAGGCGAGAGTAATTACTCTATTCGAAAAAGGTGTTTCTCTGGGAAGAATAGCTCAGCAAGTTGGGAAACCAAAAAGCACTATTCAAAGCCTCAGAACTAAATGAGATAATACAGGATCATTGAAGAGAAGGGCTGGAAGTGGTAGAAGAAAAATTTCAAACGAAAAATAGGATAATGATCTTATATATTTTTTTTCGAGACAATCCATGTGGTGTGAAAATGGTGGTAAGGAGCTTTTTTTTTTGCTCTTCAATTTTTTAAGTAGGAAAATAGGAAATAGGCGCTCTGGGAATTGTAGCCTAGGGCGCCATATACCCTTAATACGGCCCTGATATGACTAAAGAGCAAAGAATGGCCCACTGAAATATTTACCGCAAGGTATGGATTTTTGGGAAATGGTAGTATTTACCGATGAGAAGATTTTGCAATCTTATTATAGCGGGCAGATTAGAGTGTATAGGCCGCAAAATACACAGTACGAAGACAGATATACCCAACATGTTAAAAAAGTGAAAGATTTTCTGTTAATGTATGGGGGTATATGTCTTTCAGAGGGCTAGGCATATGCCACCGTATTCGAGTCAAGCTTATATACACATACTCCAAAATGTTATGTTGCCATCGGTAAACAATATATTTGAACAAGAAAATTTTATATACTAGCATGACAACTGCCCCGTCCATACAGAAAGGAGAGTTTTGGACTGGCTACTGGACAATAACATTTCATTGTTACCTTGGCCCTTAAGAAGCCCTGATATCAATCCAATCGAAAACGTTTGGGGATATATCGTAAAGGAAATTAACAAGAACAATAATTACCATCCACAAAATAGTGATGATTTGTGGAATAAAATTGAAGAAACCTAGGATAATTACAATGTTCACTATGCACAAATTCTGATTGCATCAATGTCCAGACGTTTAAACTTATTAGTGGAAAAAATGGTGCCGCTTTGAAATATTAGGCCAGTTTTTGCTTTAATATTTAAATAAAATAAACTATATATTTATTTTGGAGTCATGTATTTGATTGAATATTAATTAAGGTGAGAAAAAGGTAACAAGCCAAGTTTACCAAAATTTTGAAAATTGACATATAATGGTAACCTAAGTGTACGAAATTTTATTTCCGTCACTGTACATTTTAATACTAGTTATTTTAAAATAAATTATTTGTTAAATAAAAAACTACAGATAGTAACTTACAAGTGTGGAGAAAACATCAGTAAAGCAATTACTTTGAAGTATTAGGTAATATTAATTTATATTTATCGCAACAGAGGTTTTCAAATATGATTTGCTAAATACATTTCCAGTACCAGATAATTATTTATTAAAACCTTTACAATAAAAGGCAAAAGCTGCAAAAAGAGTGCTAGAAAATATGAAAGAATTATGTACGTAAAAGCTTGCATTATAAAAAATAAAATGCAGGACGACACAAAGGATGTCCTATAAACTAATGGTACACAAGTAAACCACTTAATCCTTATGCCATTATATCAAGATTCAATCGAACATACCCATATTTAGTAGGTGACAATGGGTAAAACACAAGCTATCTAAGTAAAAAAAGCGTTTTTTAACATGAACCATTAAGATGCAATGTAAACTTTTCTGTGTTTACCATAGGGCGGTACCTACAGAACTTTGAAGTTTGCTCAAAACATTAAAATTTTCTGCTCCCCCATATAATCTGGGTGAGCAGCTTTGTAAGAATTATTTGGAATAACCGTTTTTTTGTGATATTTGCTTTAAGGATTTTTAGTTGTTTAGAATAAAAAGATACAAAATAATACAATCAATCGATCACCTAATAATTTGGCAGTTGTAGACATAGTATATACGCTGTAATACAGGGGTATTTTATGGGTAGAAACTAAACAACTTGTAAAACAAATGTAAATGTTTTGCAAACGATTTCTTTAAGAGATTCTTAGAAAGTATACCTCACATTATATTACATTTACATTACTCACCTAAAAACAGCTGGAGATAGTTTTCCAGTTAAAACGCGTCGTGTATTCATTACCACCTGAAGACCGGTTAATATAATAGGGTATCATATCAAGTTATTAATAATTTAACAAAAAACTATTTTTGAGCCACTAGTAGTAAAAAATATTATAAAAAAAACACATTTTAAATAAATATTGATAGGATCAATTTTTTACCATAAAAGTAAAGTCTACAAACACAAATTAGCTCTAATTTTCCCAATTTGTACGTAAGATTAGCTTTTTTCAATTTAGCAGATATAGTTAAATCTTCGCTGCCAGATTTACCACTAATTATTATAATTTAGTTTAAAATTATTATTATAAGGAATAAGACAAACTAGAAATAGTATATATTTTATTTCTGGTCAGATGTCTCCAGGCGACTCTCACCTTGAACTTATGACATGAGACCACAGTCCGCAGAAGGTGGAGCAATACCTCCCTTGTTATTTTTACGAAATTCTTCGCAAATATTACATTTCATATAATTTTTATCATTCACATTTATCTAGTCGTCACTGTCGTCATCGCAAATGTGCTCTTCCTCTTCGCTCTAAAAGAACTTTTTGTAATTTTTTTGAAGCTTTCTTAAGTCTTAATTTATTATCTAAAAGAATTTTCATTAGAGTCGAAAGTTAATATAGTAGCATGTTATTTTCGCTTTCTTTGACTTGACAAAGAAGATGGTGTAATATTTGGTATTGCTATAGGAGCAAAAGATACCGGAGTTTTTTGCTTTTGCACTAATCTGTCTACGTAGGTTGGCGTCATACAAAACCTTTTTTATTTTAATTTTACGATCTCAAACTGTTTTAGCCATCCACAAGGTTTCGCCGAAAATTTAATTTTTGCTCAAGAGTAAAGTTATAGTTAGTATTTTTGCTAATATCGCAAATTTTTATATAGAAAAGATGTTTAAAAATAAAAACTGCTTTAAAATGCGTGCAATTTTGTTAATTTTCAAAAAAATTATTTTTTTTCTGCGAAAATCGAGAAAGTTTGTACGTTAGTGCATTGTACATTCTTCTTGTTTTGATAAGAAATAACCTAAAAAGTTTATTTAAAATTGTCCTATGGCATTTATAATCATGAAATATAGCCCACTAATGTACAAACCTAAATTTTTAACATTATATAAAAAAAAATCAAAAAAATGCTTATTTTGAAAATGAAGAAAATTGCATTATTGGAAGTATTTTTTAATTCTTAACATCTTTTCTTTATAACAATTTGCGATATTAGCAAAAATACAGGTACTTTACTCTTGAGCAATAGGCAAAGTTTACATTGCATCTTAATGGTTCATGTTAAAAAACACTTTTTTTTACTTAGATAGCTTGTGTTTTACCCATTGTCACCTATTAAATATGGGTATGTTCGATTGAATCTTAATATAATGGCATAAGGATTATGTGGTTTACTTGTGTACCATTAGTTTATAGACATCCTGTGTGTCGTCCTGCATTTTATTTTTATAATGCAAGCTTTTACGTACATAACCCTTTTCATCTTTTCTAGCGCCCTTTTGCAGCTTTTGCCTTTTATTGTAAAGGCTTTAATAAATAATTATCCGGTACTGGATATGTATTTTGCAAATCATACTTGAAAACCTCGGTTGCGATAAATATAAATTAATGAATAATCCAAACACCAGGGAGCCACCAAACTGTTAAACATACACACTAAAGCAGGTAGCTGTGGGTTATTTTAAAATGCTCTAGTTTCACGAGCTGCCCTGGGCGCATACATTTATTTACACTTAAATGTATTCAAAAGCATCGGGCTAGGACCCAGAAGGCTGAAAATTATACAATTGTATTTAGTTAATTCACATGAATGGTCTTTATTTCCGGTTACTAAAAAAAACAGAAAATGATACAATGTTTCTGTAGGCAAATAAAAGGAGATTAATTATAAAAAATACTTATTAATCTATAAGATGGATTAAATTTAAAAGTAACAACCTAGTAAACTATATTGTCACATTAAATATACATTTTATAATTTTTACTTTTGGCTCCTGTATATTGTCATTTTACCATTACTTGTGCCGACTTATAAAAGTTCATGGACTCATTGAACTAAAGGGAGACTTTTTTAAATTATTTTAAAAGTTCATAAGAACCCTTTTAAAACTGTATTAGAAATTTTTAACAAAATTAAAATATTAACGCGTCAGTAGCGTCGAAAATGTAATAAAATTCTATTTTGCTAAATAAAAACTTCCTAAAGTTTACGTAAGCACCACATATTCTGTATTTAAGAGTTTAATTGTTTTTCACCATATTTTTTTTTATTATGCACATGTAACTCGGGGCGGTTTTTGCTTTTACAGTGGCGTAAATATAATATATTTTTTGGAATGCTCTTTTTACTTACCAGAGAATCATCGCATCGCCGTAATAATTGTTAATTCGCGTTATTTTAGGGTATTTGTCGATTAACTTAGATCACACGTTAACATTTTTTACATCTTAGGTTTTTAAATAAAATAAAATAATATACAGGGTGTTCCAAAATCACGGATTTCTCATTTTATTTTTTTAACGAAAAAATCCTTAGATGATTTTACGAAGAGTTTAAATAAACCTATTTTCTGACTGTCCTAACTTTTAAGATAACCCAAACTCCACTGCTAAGGTCACCTAGTAGTCAGTAGCGTAGCTAGGCGTAGGCGGTCGCCTACAGCCTTGCGCTTAGGAGTGGCCTCGCGGCAAGGTGAAGGTATGATATGTGATACACGGAAGAAACAGAAATGAAAGGGTGCGAGCTTTTTTAGACCCGCAATTATAATGTGTCATGAAAGAGGCTCAATTTTGGACGCCTCGCTGATACGACTTCGCCTACGCTTCATTTTGGTCACGCAACGTCACTGCTAGTGGTGTACAAAGTTAAGCAAATTAAAATTAAACAAAGACATAATTTTTTTTAGGAACACAGATACAGTGATACAGTAATAAAAATTTCATGTCCCTTACGGCATTTCATGTTTGTACTTCATTCTTAAAATATTAATGCTTTAACGTTTTAACTCAAATGTGGATTTAGTAATTATTGCGTTAATATTAAAAAAAAGTATATGTAATATGTAAGTGCATATGAAGAGTAAGAAAGAAGTGTGTACAGCAAGTTACAGAATGTTGTTAAAATAAATTGTTTAGATTCTTACGAAAATTTGAATAATAATAATAATAATAATAAACAAACAAACAACAATAAGCTCAGAAATTTCGAAATCACTTATTTTAGTTAAAATTATTAGACTGAAGTAATATTTCCTGTTGTTAAGACATAATTAAAAATAAAAAATCATTAAACATAATTAAAAAAAAATTGCCCGCAATGCTGCTTTAATGCTCTAAAAATATGCGTAAATACTAAGTTAAGTGGATCTTCTTTTTTCTATTAAACTTAAAAGGATAAAAAAATAGGAGTCATAAAAGCTGTATTTTTATTACGTTATATTCAAAGAAAGCACAAACATTTTACACAAGCTTACACAGTCAGTGGCGTGCATAATTTTTGTTAGAAATATTTCTTTAGTTGCCGCTTGAGACGCTACTAGACTTATTGTAATGTATGTAATTAAGTTAGTGATAAATGACCCTCTTAATACCTTAAATAGCACTGTTAAATTAAAACAAAATTGGGTTAAGGATATTTACCATATTTAAAAAATACAAAGATATTTTTACACAAACTTTAAAAATTTAAACTTTTTCTTTTATGCCAATTAAAAGTAAGGTAATTATCTAGAAACCGGCCGCAGCTTCGATTTTGACCAAATTCGGTATACGGGGGTTTTCTGGGGCGCTGATTACAAATCTAAAAGAACATTAGTCATGGTTTGCTGCGTTTTTAAATGGACTTTTACCAATTTATTCCATAAAAGGTGTAAAATACATATAAGAATGAAGTTTTAAAAGGTAAAAATCAAATATTGTGTACCACTTTAACTTAAAGGAAGAATTGTATGCAAAAAGAGGGTGGAATATAGTAAAAATGGGGTAAGTTTAAATACCAACTTTAATGATGGATATCTCGAAAACGTAAAGTTTTCGAGTAAATTTTTTTAGATTCGTGATCAGCGCCCCAAAAACCCCCGTATACAAAATTTGGTCAAAATCGGAGTTGAGGCCGGTTTCTAGATAACTACCAAAAGTGAATATTTATATTTTTTTATGACTAGTGTTATTATTTTTAATCAGAATGAATCAAAACATTTTTACCATGAGAATAAATCTTGCGATTGAAAGGGTCATATTTGCTCAGTGTCATATATTTTTGAATGGTAAAAAAAATTGTCTGCATGCAAGATGTTAAAAACACAATCCTTTTTTAATTTCTTTTTTTTAATAAAAGACAAATTCCACCCCCAGGCTATTTTTGTAATTCTACCCTAATCTGTAATATAAAAATATGTTTTCTTTATGATCTTTAAAGTGCAACTTTAAACCTCGGGTCTTTGACAAATCACCGTCTCCAAACAAATACAGGACACAAACAAAGGACAATTCTTTTTGTCTTCAAATAAAAGGTAATTTTAAAGATACACCGGCAGAATCTCCGATTTTAGCAAGCCTCTTTTATTATTTATAAATCAAAAGTCTTCTGATATTTTATCCTTTTTTTGTCCACTTTTAGAAATATTTCCCAGGATATTTTTTTTCATACTGCTTTTAAGAAGTTTAAAATACCTAGCTAGTTTTTCTTTGTCCACTTGTTAAAAAATACATATTTGAAAATTTTCTAAGTTAAGCAATCTCAAAAATTTAAAATTTTGATGAATATGCCCAGAAAAAAATATTTAGGTACTTTAATATTTATTGACTTTTAACTAATTTTAATTCTGGCCCATTTAAAGCTTTTTTTATCAAGCTTAAAAGCTAATATAGGGATTTCAAAAAGTTTTAAAGAATTTGGTGTTATTAATGATAGAAAAAGGGCCAAATGTTGCATTTTGGCCTAAATTTTTGAAAACCCTGTGGAATAATAAAAAAAACATTTTTTTATTATTTATATTAGTTTTTTCTTCTAAAATTTAATACAATTTTTAAAGAAAACAATCCAATTAAATTAATCAAGTCGAAATTAGTCGTAATATACGCCAAATAGTGCAGCGATCTGTAAACACAAACATATTTTTTGTTTTTTCACAATGAGTAACATTTAAAGTAAAAATAATACTAAATTGAAAAAATATACATATCCTAAAATTATAGATTTGTATGTCCACGCATCATTGAAATTTGTCACTTTAAAGTATAGAGAAATTTTAACCAAAAAAAACTTACATCCTGATGATTTAATTATTTGATGTTAATTAATTTGTTTTTCTTATGTAAAAAAAATGAAGAAGATTTCTATTTATTATTTTGTTTTGGCAAATTTACTAATAAAAAAAAGTATAAAAAGTTTATTTGCAATTTTTGTAGCAAATTTAATGTAGATTAAGGCTCATATTTATAATTGCAATGATTTGCAACATTTCTTGTGTTTTGAATTTTAAGTTTCTGCAATAGGGCAAAAAAAGGTGGAAAATAAAACTAATTATAAATGCTTTTGACGTCCAATACTCTGATAATCCAAAAGTAACTAGTGCAACTCGTTAATTATAAAACTTATTAACAGTTTTTGTATGTAGTAAGTATAAATAATACCTGAAGTCCATTTATAAATATACACCTTTTTTAACTTCTTTCTACCATCCTATTCTATCCTAAAAAATTACCAAAAATATCAGTTTATTGGGATAATTTTGTAGTTTTCAAGTCAAATATCAAATTGTTGTATCTCACATGGACAAAAAGTGTGATATTTTAAAATTCAACACCCTGTTTATTATATCAGCACTATAAAGATAGTTTAAAAACTTTTACAAAGATGCCACATTTTATGTCTGTCTTTATTAGTTTTGGATATTTTTATTCTGTCCAACAGTACAACAGATTAATGAAGGCGTTTCATACGTGTTTAGAAAATAACAAAAATCCCAGTGAATCTGAACTACCCAACCCATCGGATCAATATTTAAAAATACATATTTTCGCTTCGAATTTTATAGGAATATACCAAACTGTAGGAATAAATATTTAAACCTAATAAAATAATAATATAGAAAAGAGTCTATTAAGACAATTAAAAAATACTAGTTATTTAAAAGAGTAACCATAAACAACTTTAAATACTTTTTATTTTCTATGTCGTTGTTTTTTTCTTTTACTAACCGGCAGTCTCATACAAAGGACTATTTGAAACTTTTGAATTGGTTTTGGGTATACCTATACCTTTAAACTAGCCTCACTGGGTCCTAAAAATATACAGTAAATAAGTTTTATGGTAAGTATTATACACATAATTTTATTTTTATTTATTGTTAAAATGGACAACTAAAGAAAATTTAATATTTAATATTAAAACTGTAAATATTATGTCTTCCAATGTTAGTGTTATGTAAAAATATCTATTGGTTTTTGTATTCACCACAATATTAGGAAATTTATTTTTATTTTTTAAATGTTTAGCTCGTTTTTCTTCCATGTTATTTGCGTAATATGTAGACAGCAATATTTACCTTTTCATTTAATTGTCACCTATTCCTAATGTACATTTTGAGTGGAGTTCGTATTTAATAAAAATATAAAAATTTACACAAAGAAACCTACATCACGTAACACACATGACCTGACTTGTGGTTTGGTCGTTAAGTGAGTTACGTTATCTCACGTAACATAAAAGCAGTACGTTCCTAAGTTATTGTTTTATACGGGGTGATCAAACTTAAGACGGCACTACTGCTTACTTATTTATTATTGCCGATACGAGGTCGGTTAAATTAGAGAAATAGTAGTAATTTTTGCAGATTAATGTTCTGTCAACAAAAACAAATAAACATCACGTTTTTGATTTATTGCAGAAAAATATTTTGTTTTAAATCGAACACTCAATTTATTTTATTACTATTTAAATGATCTATCAAGGGGCATTAAAAAAGTCAACATGTTATATTTCTAAAAGTCGGTTATTTATTAAAATTTTTACCCATCTTTCAACTTTAAACGGGCATAAAGGAAAGCCCATTGAAACCCATTGCAGTTTATATATTTTCTTTTTAACACATATGTATACTATCGTTTTGTATATGGTTTATCTACTTTAGAAGCGCCCAAGGTATCTATTATTTACGGGGGCTATAAGATAAATTTAAAACGTGGTTCGGGAATAAAATTGGTGACGCAAAGCTAGAGATATTTAAGAAATTTGTATTTGCCTAAATGTCTCTCGCACCAAACATTTCTCCGAGAATGTATGCCTCTATTGCTTCACGGTATTCTTTTATCTTACGCGGGTAATCTTGCCTAAGTTGAAACAATACCTGCAGATTCCATAATAACCACTCTCTTATCTATTTGTTTTTTGTAACTAAAGCCGCGGTCTATCAGATATACCTTAGCAAAGTGCAAGAAGCCTATACCATTGTAATCAGGATGGTCTTTTGTTTCTGCTCAACCATTCCTAAAGTTGAAATTTTGCTATAGTTGTCCTGGTAAAGTCGTATATAACGTGACAGAATAAACTCCTTGGCGCCCGTATCAATTTTATTAAAATAATTTGTTATCTTTTACCGGGTAACCATAAATATAGTGTACAGGCAGCTAATAAATAATACCTAATAAAAATACAAATTTGATATTTGGGCTTTGTTACAGAATAATAATGAGTGCACATAAAACTAAAACTTCTTCGTATTTTTAAAATTGCAACCTTTGTCGTGTACCAATTTGGTAATCATGTTTTAAATATTTTCTTCCATATGTTTACTTTAATTGAACTATTATCTTCTTTTGAATTGTTTTTAGGCCGCAAAATGCCATTGTATTTTTAAATTAAAAGGAATTGTCCAATAATAATTATAACAAAAACAAACACACACACAAACTAATTTACCTTAGTAAATAAAACGTTTATCAAAAATCCAAATTGGGCACTAAAACATAAAGTAATAAATAAT